>JALDNG010000457.1:0-145665 GCA_024349245.1 Neodontobutis hainanensis | reverse complement strand
CAGAGGTTTGGTTGTGCAGGCATGTAGTCCAGCCAGAAGAGCATTGCAATAATCCAGTCTGGACAAGACAAGAGCCTGAACTAGGATTTGCGTAGAGTGCTCCGATAGGAAAGGTCTCATTTTCCTAATGTTGTAGAGGATGAATCTACAGGAACTAGTGGTGCTGGCAACATGACTTGTGAAGTTTAGTTGATCATCAATTACCACTCCCAGATTTCTGGCAGTGCTGGACGGTGTAATGGTTGATGAGCCTAGTTGAATGGAGAGGTTGTGGTGGGTCTTTGGGTTGGCAGGAATCACTAGCAGTTCTGTTTTTCCAAGGTTCAGCTGCAGGTGATGGTCCTGCATCCAAAGTGAAACTTAGGCATGCTGAGACACGAGCAGAGACCGTCGGATCATCAGGTTGAAATGACAAGTGGAGTTGAGTGTCATCTGCATAGCAGTGATAGGAAAAGCCATGCTTCTGAATGACAGAGCCAAGAGATGTCTTGTATATGGAAAAGAGTAGCGGTCCAAGCACTGAGCCCTGAGGCACCCCTGTATTGAGATGTTGGGACTCAGAGACCTCATTTCTCCAGGATACTCTGAATGACCTACCTGAGAGGTAACACATTGAACCATTATTTAACAAAGAGTTTTTTTTAACTCAAGTCCGAGTAAAGTCTCAGGTCATGAATTTCAAGACTTTTATTAATGTTTGTCAAGAAAGTCCTAAAATTTGCGACTTAAGTCTGACTCGAGTCAAGTGACTCGAGTACCTCACCCTTGCAAGCATGTTACATACATTACATTTAGACCATACCAAAGTGTATTTAATGAAGCTAAAAATGCCTAATATGTCCACTTTTAAGGTAAAGATCAGTAGTTGTACGACACTCATACGACACACAGTTTTACACACTTCATGAAACAGCTCATTGTGTTTGAGAAACCAACAGATCACAGATTGTTTGCCCATTTTACAGTGATTATGAACTCACAGTCAGTGGTTGGGTGAAGCCATTAATTGTAAAACAACTGAGTTGATTTTTTTTTTAAATAATAATGAAAACAGAAACTACCCACATTTCCCTGATTAAAAGTTCACATACCCTGGTGATTTTGGCCTGATAACATGCACCAGTGACACTAACAGGTTTTGAATGGCTATTAAAGGTAACCATCCTCACATGTGATCTGTTTGCTTGTAATCAGTCTGTGTGTATTAAAGGTCAATGAGTTTCTGGGCTTCGACAGACCCTTGCATTTCTCATCCAGTGCTGCACTGATGTTTTTTTATTCTAGAAAAGCAAAATAATTGTCAAAGGATTTGCAGGAAAAGGTGATTGAACTGTATAAAACATAACAGGAATCTAAAAGGTTATCCAAGGAACTTGGAATTTTGAATTCTAATCTAAGCAGTGTTCCAATTGTAATAAAGAAGTGGAAAGGGATTCTGTTGAAAACAAACCATGGTCATGTAGAACAACAAACTCTCCCATTGCACTTAAATTGATCAAATCCTATCTGGTTAACTGCTCCCAACATGTCAGAGTCCAATCCTATCATTCACTCTCAGGTGCCTGAGAAGTTCACAAACTCCAGGGTTTCCATCTCCACTTGGTTAAAACATTCATGTTTGCAGTTTAACACATCTAAAACAGCAGCAATGTTTTTCCATAAATCCAACAGTCCTCCTGTTGGTGAGCCTGATGTTCTTGTCTCTGGAGAACAGCTGCAGGTTGAATCTGAATACAAAAACCTCGGCTTGTTAATTGATTCCAAACTTATTCAAATCACATTTCACTAAGGTCAGAAAATCAAACAAAATTCAACATTAGCAACTTCATAAACATTTGTTCTCAAATGTCCACTCAAGCAGCTAAAATATTAATGCATTCAATGATTCTTTCCCATTTTACATACTGCTTACCTGTTTGGTCACACACCAGTTGTACACCTCTAAAACCCCTGCAAACATTATACAAATGAACTATGAAAATTTTAGACAGAAAAACAAACTTTTTCATCAGTGTCCAATACTGCAAACAATATAAACGACTTACCCAGAAAAACATGATCAAATACTCAAAACTATGTCTAATATACAAGATCATTCATGGTCTATCAGCCCCTCCACTTAGCCAGTTCATTCACATCCGTACAGCCGAACACAGCAGAACCAGAGGAGCAGCGAGAGGAGACTGTATCATACCCTTTAGAAAAAGTACATTTGGTCAGTCCACCTTCTCGGTCTCTGCAGCTACTGAATGGAATCACACACCCTCCACCATCCGAAAGCTAAACACCTACCCAGAGGTCGCACTAGACTCTCCATCCATTTTGTTGGACGGAGTCGTAAATTTTCCGTCCTCGTCTATTATTACCTGTCATTTTAAATTTTTATACTTTAATAATACTTATAATCAGTGTTGGAAGTAACGGCATTAGAGTATAACGGTGTTACTTATTTATTTTTATTTAGTTATTTATATAGCGTATTCCACCTAGTAGGCACCAGTGTTACAGCTGACCACTGGAGGCATGGTGGGTTAAGTGTCTTGCCCAAGGACACAATGTGAACAGACAGTCCGTTACAGAACTGTACTGGAGCACTCTTGCACTATAAAACAACAGTAATTGGCACATACCAGCCAGAGAGGAATTTGCACACAAAAATGGTTTTAAAATGTATTTATTGATTGTCTTTCGGGGAGGATCCAGTGGACATAGAGCCAGTTCATTGGTGTCTGGCCAAAAGAGTCCCCGGGGAACAACCACCATTAAAAAGGTTCCGGGCCAGACCAGGAGACTTAACAGTGTTTTATGATTAAGGGATTTTAAAGAAGTCTAAGTATTTGGTTTTAGGGTTTGTAAAAGGTTTTAAATATTGTCTATTGTTTAGTTTTTTGCTGTGGAGGTTATTAAGATTGTTTTAAGGAAAGCTAATGTTAATGAACTTAACTATGGGGTTGGGCTTTGGTTTTATCCAATTAGTGGGAAGTATTTAAGAGGCATCAAATCATTCCAAAGTTGTTGTTGTGCTACTTCCACTTGGTCTGAGAGTCGACTGCTGGAGAGAACTGAGCTCATCCTTCCTTTACTGCAATTTTGCACTTTGCACCTAGCACTTTGGAATATTTATTGAAAAAGAAAGAAAAAGAAAAAGAAAAACAGAGGTCTATGCCAACTCTTGAGCCAGATCATCATTGCTCGTCGTACCTCCCTGACATCTAGCCGCTAACCGGGTCTCACCCTAACAGTGGCGGAGAGCGGGATGTTATGATGGTTTGAGCGGGATATCTAACCACCCACCCGCCGGTGTGACGGATCAACTGGCGAAGCCGGTTATCTGGCGACATGCAGATCTTTTTTGTAGGCGTTCCTCTCTAGGACCCCATTTTTACAAACCAGGAAATATAGGTATCATTTCGTCTTAAATTACATGTCTATAATGATGTCTCTTTTGGTGTCAAAGAGAATGAAAGAACGTAGACGGCTGTAGTTCGAGAGCAGTTTGTGGATTATAACTCGATGTAAACAGGACAGCGCTGTCACCAGTTGATCCAGACGACCTTGGTTTAACTTGCGTAAAATGAGAAACAGCCATTAAATCAAGAAATACATTGTGCTCATGCTTCGCAACTTCTTTTAAAACTTGTTACTGAGTTACCTTCAATAATCGCAATATAATCTGATTCAGTACAATGAGAATAAAACAGTTGAGGCTACTCTTACCGTTATTAAGTGAGCTCTTGTCTCTGGTCAGCGCTGGAGTCATTCTGACAACTAAAGCTGTCTTTAAAAAGTTGTTTGTCTTTGTCTTTATGACTGACTATGCTTTATGTTGTATATTTTTGTATAATATGTCTCATGCACTGGTGAGCTGAAGGAAACATTCCACTTTGGAAAACAATAAAGTAAAGTTCTAATCTATTTTGTTCATTACACACACTATAATTAAGCACAAACTAATATAAATAAATGCCCTTAGTCAATAAATATACAGCATATAAATGTAGCTTCTGTCTCCCTCTGAAATAACAAAGCATAGGTTTCTTCTTCACAGGTTTGAAACCCCATGATAATGTAATTTGAATGTTTGCTTCTGTTATGTTTCCGCTTGACCTTTGACTCTAGAGCCTTTAGTATTGTTCACTTGTGAGGTCTGTGGTGGATGAAAGAACTTCCACAGGCCTTAGACATTATGAGTTTACTGTTTATTTGTTCTTTACCATCAACCTCAAGAAAATACATTAGTTCTCTTTAAAAAGGCAACTCCACAACAATAAACTGTGTCTGACTGTTCACAGAAGATTTATTTTTAATAGTGACACTTTAAAGGCTGGAAACAGAATTTACCATAAATCCAATATTTATGACAATGTCAATATGAAGCATAAAAAACCTTTACAAAGGTCAGGACACTGTCAGGACAGTAGAGATGTAAAAAGCCAGAAGACGTCCTGCTGTAGCAGCAAGTGACTATCACACTTTAAACCTCTTGGGTCTTGTAGAAGAGAGCATTCATTTGATAAATGTGATATTTTGCCGAGACAAAGCACAGTGACAGATTGTAGAAAAAGACGGTTTCTATTTACGTAGAAAATGCGCTCTGCAATTGTCATTATGCTGCTTGTTCTAAACACAACGTTTACTCCGCAAACCTTTTAAAAGTCCAAGGACATTCAAACATTTCTACTTGAACAGCTCTGTTTTGCTGTTAAACCATCACCAAGCTCACACCAAAGTCAAAAACAAGTTGAAATGTCACAGGTTAACTTGGGACTTGACAACCTGACTTCAGTGCTCTGCTCTCTCCAATGACTGAGCAGCAAGATTAATAAACATTTACCTTTGTGCATAAAAGTATATTGTTCTATTACAAATCAGATTAACAGCAAACTTTAGCAATAAGCAGTTTTGCATAATCAATCATTTTACAGACTACAGTTGTTTTGAACAGGCATCAACACAGACACCTTTCCCCAGTTCCTGATGCAGATGAATTCATATGAGAATATTAAACTAGGCAGTTGTCTAAAGCCCTGTTTGCTGTGAGTTTTTTTTTACTAAACATAGTTTTGTCTCTGTTGTTCATAAACAATAAAGAAGTGAGAAATGAAAGAGCTGTGACCCACCAGCTCTGTCTGGCCCAGGTGTGAAGGAGGTGAATGGAAGCACAATGTAGAGTGCTTTGGGTGTCCCAAAAGGGTGCAAAAAAGCGCTAAATAAATGCACACCTTTTACTTCCTTTTCAGATGTACTTAATATTTTAGACATTTAGAAATGTATTTTATATATATATATATATATATATATATATATATATATATATATATATATATATATATATATGCATTGTCTATTGTTTTGCACTGTAATATTTGTTAAAGGTAGTTCAGAGAGTAGGGGCTCTTGTAACTGGAAGGTAGTTGGAGGAAACCGACTGTTTTCATTTCATTCATTATAATGTCACAGTGTGCTCCTTCTTATTTACTGACAATGAGATCATCTGTCAAATGCAGCACAATGATACTTTTACAAACAGGTTGTGGGAGATGCAAGTAACGCTGAAGGTCTCTAGAAAGTTCAGCTGTACTCTCCAACTAGAGTAGACTGTACATGACATACTTTTATTAGGTTTAGGCTACAAGACAACATATTTGTTGGAGTCACAGTGAAACTGTGGACTGAATAAAACAAAATAAAAGACTTGTTAGTTACAGGAAATGTTGTACATTCAATTTAATTACACAGTCTAGTCTAAACCACTCTGACAAAAGTATTTTTTTTCTTCACCTTGTGAGCTTCAGCTGTTTCAGTTCAGAGGGAACAAACGTAACGTTGTAACTGTTAAGGCTACGGCTGAGCTATTCTGCAACAAACAGAGAACCTAAAGAAATTGCGTGTTTAATGGCAATTATTACTTACATACATTACACCACATGCAATCGTTAAGATAAAGTCATTATAGTAAAACTTCACAATTGCAAAGTCAAATCAAAAGCAGCTGTTGATGCATCACAACTTAACCTGAGATTTCACGTAACGCTATCTGTGACATACAACTCTGTCTAATCTCAAACTTACTTTACTGCAGTGTACGTTTTCCACCAATACTTTACCTTTGATCAATTGTCGGTAAAATCCACGTCCTTGGTACATTTTTTTTTACCATTATCACAAACATTACTCATGCGACTTAGTATGTGTTTTGAACAGGCATCTCTCTAGCCACCTACACTGTGTTTTGTTGTTGATGCAGCTGCACAGTGCCGCCAGATAACCTGACTCCAGTTGATCCGTCACTGGTGGTAGAACTTTAAGATTGTCTGTTGCCTGCTTTATATAAAACCTCTTCAATAACTGTTGTTACCTCAGGGGATGAGGGGAGTAATAAAAAAAATATATATATATATAGGCTATAATAGTTACACAAAAAGTGAAAGAATATTTTGCGATTGAACTCTAGAGCTTACAATATGATTCCAACAAAAGTGAACTGAACTTAATATTAATTGCTGTTGTCGTGCTGTAGAAGGGCAGGACATAAGGTGTGGCGTCACCCATAGCATTACGAACCTTGAGTGTGAAGCCTTTTCAGTCGCCATTTTTAGCCGTTATAGGGGTCGCCATGTTGATTTTATGGAGCCAGAAGTCCTAATTTGGGCATATGAGCTAGGTTTGAGTGCGCGTTAGCATGGTAATCAGCGAGCCAATCAGAACTGGGCTTGTTGAAAGTTGAAAGTCCTGCAGATAGCGGCGAAGCCATTGACGGTAGGAGGCGCTGACTTCTACAGTCACTGAGCGAAGCCAAGCTCATCCTCTGTCTTTGCTGCATTACTGACTGCTGGCTAACTTGAGGTAAATGGTATATTTAATTGTAATTTATTTTTTTTATTTCATTAATTTCACTCATAATGACCTTTATTGACAACTACCTATAGATTACTTGATTTTAATCAACATATAGTATTTGAAGTATTTTTTTAAGATATTAAAAAGATTATTGTTGCCTGCATGCAAACAAATGCTAGTAGTTAACTGTAAACAGAGCAGTGTTTTCTTTTTTATTGCCTAATGGCATTTCCACTTGCCTTTCTTATATTTAGTTTTTACCCAAATTATGTATAGAATAATATATTGGTAAAACGAAGTGTATTATTAGGTAAGTATTATCTAATGTAATGATTATATCTACCTTTCAGGTCACTATTATTTACCCTTTCTATCGTTATTGGCTCCGACAGAGACCTAAGCTAAACTTAGCTCTTTCACTGTCCCTGTGTTAGCGGTGCCTCTGCTGCTGCTCTACTTCAGGTGAATTTAACTTTTTTTTACCAATATCTAAGTTTTTTAAATATTCTCCTTTTACTAAGCACCATGTTTGTCATCTTTGTTCAAAAATACATCTACAGCTAGTAATAGTACTTAACTGCTTGTCAATAGATACCCTCATAAGTATAAACTGTATGTTGTAAAAAAAAATTTAAAGTTAATTATTTAGAATTATAGTTTCTGTATGATATCTATCTTAGCATATGTGGTTAATTATAGTTTTCTTCAACTTAAAATAAACATGTTGCATTTTTAAGAAACTGGTTATTTAGAAATTGTAGTCAAAGTATTGTATTTTTGAGATGGAGTAAATATGTGTTAAACCAGTTTTGATTTTTGTTTTCATTTTTCTTACCTGTGAAACTGCAGGTCAAAGACCTCAGGAGCAACCTGAAAGTTCAAGAAACCCTTCCATCTTTGCGGCACTACTTTATCTATACAATATAATAATTCACAAAACAATATGTTTTATGATTTCTGATTCATGCTAAAATAAAACTATAGTAATAATTGATTTAAAGTTTTGTCTGTTTGCTTTCATCTACTTTCATCTACTTTCATCTACTTTCAAAATGAATAAAAACACTTTTTACAAGTTATTAACTCTGTGCACTTAAAAACAAAGTGTATAAATTATGTCAGATTCAAGATTTAAAAAAAACAGTTTATAAATGCCTTCATACCTAGAAGCACATAAATGAATGGAGATTCTATTTTGTTTAAGTTTATTTAAAAAACGCTGGAGTTGTAGATGGACCAGGATGTGGTGTCAGATGAAGCCGAGGAAGATGAGGCTGGGCTATGTCAGCCGTCAAGGAGCAGAGAAGAACAGAGCAGAAGACCAATGACTGGACTGGACAGTACTGGACCTGACTGGACTGGACTGGACCTGACTGGACTGGACAGTACTGGACCTGACTGGACTGGACTGGACTAGACCTGACTGGACTGGACAGTACTGGACCTGACTGGACTGGGCCGACAGAAAAGCAGCAGAAGATAGGTTACTGTAGAGGAGCTCTGCAAAGACAGAGAACATGCTGTTGGGCCCGGTCACCTCTGAACATGAGATGTACTATTAATCACAGAAAAAATACACTTATCTTAATTTTTATTCACCAGCTGTGTGTTACTGTGTGTGTAAGAACTGCTTTTCAGAAAATAGTGGACTTTGATTTGAACTTACGTTTGCCTAAATATAATACTTTAGTTAATGTGAACTTTACTGGGTCAGAGGTTATGTCTGTCATGTTTAAAACGTGGCATAAACATTTACCTGTGACTTTTGCCATGATTTACAGATGAGAAATGTACAAATATAAAACTAACACATGCACTTTAGCTACAGTAATGTTTAAGAGCTGTATGACTGTAGAGTAAGGAAAGTGTTTTCTAGAGTAAAAAGTCTCAGAGGTTGGTGGGCATTGCAGGTGTAATGTTTAATGTAATGTGTAGTTTAATGTAACGCCCACCTTTGTCTGAATATCCTCTTCGAAGTGCTCACACCACAAGAGCCTTTCTTCTGATCAGCCTCAGTCTGACAGCATCACCTTTAGGAAATCTGTGAGAGAACAATATTTATTTTTATAAAACAGGAGCGTGTCAAATGTATTTACCAAAATGACACAACCCAGATCTTTGTAAAAGAGTACATTAAGCCCACTTCTAATTTTTGCTTTTATTATTATTATTATTATTATTATTATTATTATTATTATTATTATTATATTATGGCATTTACTGTGTTTGCAAACTACACAGTAATTATTCAGTCAGAGACATTTATCCATATCTTACTAAAAACTATAAGAGCATTATGCTTTATTCCTTCCAAACTGAAGGTTGGATATGACCGTATATCATATTATTACCAAGTTTGGTCCAGTGTATCATATTAAGCTATTGTAAAAACAATGGAGAGCCACCTTCGGGTAAGCTAACAAACGTATAACAAATGTATATATTCTGAGCAGTATTTTAAGACATGCAAAAATGTACTCACCTAGAAACTGGTGTGTGGTTCATTTAGTTCAGTTATGCGATGAAAATTGATTTAAATCAGCTGAATTAAACCAAACACAGCTAGCGTTAGCTTTTAGCTAGAGATGCTCCAATCAGCATTTTTGGGGCCAATCACCGATTACTGATCACCAAAATCATGATCTGCCGATTGCCGATCACTGCGGATCACAGAATGGCAGGGGAATGTGAATCTTTTATCTATAATCATGCAGTGTGCTTTCTTGACAAATTTGTGCTTCAGCCGAATGTCCCAATAAAGCTCTTCTTATTTCTCATCTCAATTAAGTAATAAGCACACAAGAAGAATGGAAATCAAAACGGCTGTGTTGTAAGCGGTGGCTTGCAAAGTTGCCGCACATGCGCGATTCATTTTCAGTCTGGACGTGGAGGGGTGAACAACTCCTGCTCTGACTGCAGCTGGGAGGGGCTGCTGCGCGAGGACTGGGCCGCCTGTGAGTGCTTTGGGATGGGGGTGGGGCACCCGCTGCTCATTGAGAAGCGTAAGAACGATGTGTGCTTTCACTTCAGAGAGTCTCCAATAACTCCAGTAAAAGTCGTTAGATTTGTCGCTAGTCGCTTTTTTGAAAATTTGTCACCAGAGGGGTCTGATTACTCGCTAAATATAGCGACAAAGGCGCTAAGTTGGCAACACTGGCAACTTTGACAAGGCGTGAGCAAGGTCAGCTACGCCCCCACAAGCCGACATAGCAGAATGGAGGCAGCTGATAGGTCAGTTATTAATCTTAATATCTTGCATTACATGACAAATATCAATATAGCGATTACGGGAATAATAAGAATGTGTTCAAACAAAGGCGGCAGCGTTAGAATGATGACTATGAAAAAAATAGTCACTTTGTAATTGCCGACAATTTTTCAATGGACGTCAATGGGGGTCAGGCTTGATGGAGCCAACCCCTACTTCCTAATAGGATTCCAACCCGGAAGCGGGCTTGCTATGTCCAGCCCTTTTACCGTCAATGGCCCTGCTGCATCATGTCCTTTTTTTTTACTTTTATTAACAATATCAGAACTATTTGGCAGTTTGAAAAAACTGCTGCCGTGATCTTTTTGCAACTAAATGCAGCGTGACAAAGATGACATGATTCAAGATAATTGCTGATTGATATGTACATTTGCCACCAACTGGTCAGGAGTAGGAATTACAATAGATCACCCTCAGAATAATCTGTCAAAATGGCAGATGGCATGCAGATTTTTCCGTCCCTGCTCAAGAAAAACTGTCAATGACAGAAAATATTCGGTTAATGCAACCTCTGCACCTACCACACATTTAAGACACAGCTGAAGAAATGGCTTTTGAAAAAACATCGCAGCATTTGACTCTACCGCTCTCTGCTCTTGCTGGCCTCTTGCCCTGTGTTCTGATGTTTCATTGTTGTGTATGCTGTGTTTGTCTGGGATGACTGATTTTTTTCTCTGTCATGCTTCTTTTGTATATATTGTATATATACTGTAATAAATTATAGATTGTGTGCTATTTCTTTGTAATGTTTTGTAACTAAACATTTGTATTCCTTATGTTTTAGCTTGACTTTTAACATCTGTCATGAGACTACAGATGAGAAATGGCCGGTTTGGCTAATTCTGGCATATTTACAGTTTTCTTTCTGTCTATCAATATGCATTGTCTCTGAAATAAATAAATAAAATTAAATAAAAAAAAAAAAAACATTTCAGCCACAACTGCCAGAAAAATTGTTAGGGATGCAAAGAAAGACGTTTGTCGCCGCCAGGATGGCCTGCCGTGTACACTCTTCAGTCTTCAGTGCGCCCGGGGACTGGTCTAAAAGCGTCCCGTTACTGTCCCAACTAGCCAAGCCTTTTAGCATCAGCTTTCAAGTTATTGCGAAGTCCACTGAAGGGGGTCTTAGCGGCTGTGTTGCTGGCTTAAAACTTGCTTGAGAAAGCTCAATTTAGTCAAGCTAACTTTTAGCAGGCAAGAAATACTTTTAAAATAAAAGCGAGGTAACTTCCGTCTGGTAACAGTCTGCAGGAAGTACTTTGGGCAGCTGTGTGAAGAAGGAAAACTTAGCGTCGTGAGCTAGGCTTTCAGACTTTAACCAAAGAAAGTTTACTCGTTTCCACAAGGTCCAAAGCTTGTAAGGGTTGCCAAGGCCGTATGGCCCTGAACGGACCGGCCTTATGGAAAAGCAGGAAAGGAAAAGAGTCCGGAGGGAAAGACAAGAGAAGAGATTCTCTGTTACACAGACATTTTATACGGGCGCGAAGAGGGTGTGTTTACACAAGTTTGGTAAAAAGGGGAGTCGCTTTGGAAATTTAAATGTTTAAACTAAGTCTTAAAACATTCCTTTTGTTTCACCCTATTTTCCTTGGTTTTATAAAACACACAAAAACATTCGTACTTGTAGGATTATGCAAAGAAAATGCATATGTCAGATTTATTATAAAAACATATATTCATTACATTTTATTAACATAAAACGTAAACCTGTAGAAATGGAATAAGGAATTAGTTGCCTTGTAAAAACTCTTCGTCCTGGAAACGAACAGCTAATTGTTAATACATTAACACAATATCTTTCTTTTATTCAAAATTAAAACACAACTGTCTTTTAGCACAATTATAGTCCTTTGTCCGTTTGACCAAAAGGGGTAAGTGTTTGACCATGTCCGAACGACTATGATCAAAGACATTTTCAAATGTCAATCAGGATTAGAATAAAGTGTTCGCGAGAAAGCTGGATGCACACCTTATCTACATAATTTATGACTTTTTGACAGCGGCGCCTAGCGGTATGGATCTCTCCATGAGTCCTTTTGACCTGGTTGGTTTTTGGTGCTGGTTGGACCTAGGTCCTGTCTTTTTATGAAAACAAACAGAATCGTTAATTATAAGTCCTGAAGACTGGTTCAGTCTCATCCAAGCAAGAAACATCTGTGAATATTTAAAAGGGTACGTTTAATCTCCTGTGGGTAAGATTAGGTGTTAGTCCAAACTCCTGCTATCTGGTGGCATCTGGAAATAAGTGTGGATTTTTTGAGGACCGATCTGCTACAGGAGGCTTTTTGCATAAAATTGTACTTGATCTAACTCTGTGTTAAACATGTGTGGTGGGTACTTTAACCAACGTGTATGGGTAGGCCTACTTGTTATATACTTCATTCCTGCCTTTTGCAGGCCCCCGGTGCAGTGAGCCCTGTGCAGAAGGACTGTGGGGCCCTAACTGTAACCAGACCTGTATGAAGCACTGCCCTAATAGCGACACGTGCCAGGGGGACAACGGCGCCTGTGTGTGCCGGCCAGGATTTTGGGGAGCCAGGTGCCACAGCAGTGAGTCTACATACACTCTGGCAGCAGGGCTAAAGCGACAACAGAAGGTAACACTTGGTGCTGTTTGCAGAGTGCAGAGCCGGTACATATGGGGACCAGTGCAGTTGGTTCTGTCCTTCGTGTGGAGGGACGTATCGCTGCCACCATGTCACCGGAGAGTGTGAGTGCCTCCCAGGACACACTGGACTCCACTGTGAGCAAAGTAAGGGTAATTTTAGTGTGAGGGATGTATTTGAACCAAAAATGTTGACATTACCTTTCGTGAGAGGAAAGTCTTAGTATTTTATGAGTAACACAGTGTGAGAGCTTTGTATTCAAGGTTTACTGTTCATGTTTTTCATCACAGGTCTGATTCTGTTTCTGTTTCAACTGTTACTGTAGTTACCAGTAGTACACTCCTAGTTGCATAACTTCAATTTAGTAATTGTAATAAAGTAATTGTCAGTACATTTTCTGTATTATTTGTTGCCACAGTTTTACAGTAAAATACATTAATTTTGTATTTTAGTACAGATATTATTAACTGATGTTAAACTAGTAACACAAGAATAAAACAACAGAGTCTGGAGATGTCTTCAATAGCTGCTGTTGTGCTTGTGGTTTTTACAGTCTGTCCAGATGGGTACTATGGTATGCAGTGTTTGGAAGTGTGTGTTAACTGTGCCAACAACTCCACGTGTGACCCCCGGGATGGCCGCTGTGTGTGCCCTGCTGGCTGGACTGCCTCAGACTGCTCCATTCGTGAGTCTGATTCATGCCTCATGTGTTTTTCAGAATCAAAGTGATAAAGTGTAGCGTAGCCCACACAAGTCAAACCTAACGCCTGTGGTTGAGTCTTTACAATGTTATATATATATATTTATTCCATCATTTTCTTCTGCTTGGTTTTTAATTTAATCGCAATTAATCGCACAATGTTCTGCGATAATCGCATTATACAAAATTTTTTGTAATGAATTAAAAATGTGTGTATTTCATACTTTTATTTTGAACGTGCTGCTATATAAACAAAAGTGCAATATCATTTGGTTTGCAAAAACTTTAAACAAATAAGGTGCTTTTTACAGCAGTTAAAAGTTAGTAGCAGTTGAAATATTTCTTGTAAATCTCAACTTAAGCTTTAATGTAATCAAATTAAATATTAAACCAAAAATATTTGCCACTACCAGGGCATTAATATTTTGTTTAGTTTGTTATAGAAAAACAAGTTATGTCCAGAGCCTCGATCATAACATTATAACAATGTAAACAATATAAATGTCTGTGTAGAACCTTGTAGCCGCGGTGAGGGTCAGAGTTGGGTCCTGGTGGTGCTAAAAGTTGTGACGCCCTTAGATGATGGACATGAACCAGAATGCATAAACAGATAAATATATAATCTCAACTGTTCAGTATGCTTTGCGTTGCTTTGCTGTTGTGCACGTGCACGTGCCTGCGCTCCCGTGAGCTCCGCCACAGTGCACACATGTTCTGACTCTTACAGTCTGTTTTGTGTTTTCATGAGTGTTGGAGCACGTGAGCGCAGTTCCCGCTGTTCATCAATATGTTGCGGGATGCGTCTTCATTGTGTTTAGTTTAAGACAGCACCGTGCGTGTGTGTAAATGGCAGTGAGTACATGTGCATGTGTGAGGAGGGCACGCATGCCTCCCCTGAGAGAGTCCCCGCAGAGCAGCGGGTGTGTGTGGTGCGAGAGAAATACATGTGACCAGTGCAGTTGGATATGTGTGGTGTATTCTTGTGCAGCCAGAAAAATAAAGCATCTCAAAAGGCGGCAAGACGGCTCCTTGTTATCGTATGCCACCATCACACTGACCAGCGTGAAGCTTCAGGAGTTGACTCCGGGAGAAAAACTTCCGGCCCTGGATCTCCCCTGTGTCTCCCAAACACAGTTAGGAGACAGAAGCAGGAAAGGTTAACAAATATAATGTACTGTAACGCCACGAGGCAATTATGGTTGCCTATATGTCCAGTAGACTCTGGTGAGAGCAATAGTTGGTGCGTTGTACGCAGCCGCTTTCATGGACCTCTCCTTTTATATACAACTCGTGTATTCTTGAGGGTGCGTCATGAGGGCGGCTCATACGTGCAAGTCATACGTTGCAATCCTAAGAATGTTCTTCAGATCGAAATCTTTCACAATATTAATTGGCCAACGTTAACACGCGATAAAATAATCGTTGCCGTTAATTCATTAATGCGTTAACGCAAAAATAGCAGCGCTAACTTGCCCAGCACAAATATATATATATATATATATATATATATATATATATAAAACACCAACTCCTGGTTGTCAGAACCCGACACACCAACCTGTGCACTGCCTGGATTGATTACAAGAAAACATATGACTCAATGCCACACACAAGGATCACTGACTGCTTGGAGATATACAACATCAACAGACTTTATTGCAAACTCGATGAGGCTATGGAAAACCACCCTTGAGGCCAATGGCAAGCCACTTGCACAAGTATCCATCAAATGTGGCATATACCAAGGAGATGCTCTGTCCCTCTGCTGTTCTGCATAGGTCTGAACCCCTCAGCCAAATACTCAACAATAATAATAAGGTGGCCAAAGGAAGAGATACAGACCACAGGACGTTAGCAGCTCCTCACCATGCATGGAGGGTTCCATCCCAAATCCAGCACCCTGAAACTGTACGCTAGTCGTAAGGAAGGCGGCCGTGGACTAGTGAGTGTGAAAGCCACTATCCAGGATGAAACATCCAAGATCCACAAGTACATCAAAGATAAGGTCCCAACAGATGCTCGTGCTCAATGAATGTCTAAGGCAATTGGGAACAGCGTAAGAGGAGCTGGAGGAGGGACCATCATGGGAGGACAAACCCATACATGGGATGTACCACTGGAACATAACTAAAGTGGCTGATATCAAGAAATCCTACCAATGGCTAGAACGGGCTGGACTGAAGGACAGCACAGAGGCACTCATCATGGCTGCACAGGAACAAGCCCTGAGCACCAGAGCAATAGAGTACCAGATCTACCACACCAGACAAGACCCAATGTGTAGGATGTGCAAACAGGCCACTTAGACAATCCAACAATTAACGGCAGGGTGTAAGATGCTGGCAGGAAAGCATACATTGAGTGCCATAACCAAGTGGCTGGCACAGTGTACAGGAACATCTGCACGGAGATGCGGACTGGAAACCCCAAGGTCAAAGTGGGAAACACCTCCACAGGTGGTAGAGAATGACCGAGCCAAGACAACCAGACATCATGGTGGTGGACAAACAGCAGAGGAAAGCCGTTGTGGTTGATGTGACAATACCAAGTGATTGCAACATCAGGAAAAATGAACATGAGAAACTAGAGAAATACCAAGGGCTCAGAGAAGAGCTGGAAAAGGCTTGGGAGGTGAAGGTGACAGTGGTGCCCGTGGTCATCGGAGCACTCGGGGCAGTGACCCCCAAACTGGAAGAGTGGCTACAGCAGATTACTGGAAGAACACCAGACATCTCAGTCCAGAAAAGTGCAGTAGAAGGAACAGCAAAGATACTGCGCAGAAACCTCAAGCTCCCAGGCCTCAAGCTTGAAGGATGATACCACCCATAGGGTAAAGGACAAAGTCGGCTGAGACTTTGTCACAATGTTTTTTTTTTTGCATTGTATACATACATTGACGTTATTTTTTAGGATGCTTGTTCCATAGCTTTAATTAGGTCCATTCCGTAAGATAAAAAGAAAAAAACTAAATATATTTTATCAGTATGTGATAATGCTCCAACGTAGAATATTTCAGTAAGGACCATGCCACAACTATATAGAGTTGAAATGTTTATTGAAGTGAAATATGTACAGAATAAAGTGATGAGATGATGGAGGATGAAGCGTGAAAATGATTCTAGAGATGATAAGGTTGGATGATGATGGGGGTTCTGTTTCTGGTAGTTCACCCAGCTGAGTAGGGGACCCTTCCTCCTTGATTAAAGTTATGGGAGAGAGGATGCAGATAAAAAATAGGTAGGAAGAAAAGAAAAGGGGACTGGGAAGGTGGGGTAGAGAGAACAGAAACAAGCAGTGATGAATGAAACTGACGGGTGTAAATAGGGCTTCTGGTGGAATAAGAGGTGTGGTCGAGGTGTGGTTAAGGTGTAGTCGAGGCATGGTCTTGCTCCTGAACCTATGTTTGAATATAAATAACTTAATTATATTCAAACAAATTTATAGTGACATGAGCCATCCAGCTTTAATAGCCACATTATGGAAGTTTCAATAACATTCCTTCTTACAATATCAATTTGCTGAGGTTGCCTCTGTAGGCCTGTCAGTCAAGTAAATGAGAGGTTTTCGGATCAAAACTTCTGCACTGGTTCAGTGGACTTGACTTAATGTTTATCTGGTTGTTACTTCTTGATTTGCTGCCATAAGTAAACTAAGCAACACTCTGATTGTTTCTGACACTTTTCTGCTCTGGACAACAGCTGCCAGAACCCTTTTTATTTTATATGCTACTATTATATATGACTTCATCTATTCCACTGACACTACATCTAATCTGGTGCAATACAGTTAACAAGGCAATAATAATTTAGAAATCATTCCAACTACTGTCTGACACTGGTGCTTCTCTGTCCGCACAGAGCCCACCAAGCAGTCAGGCAGTGTCATGGTCCCCCTGCCCCCCAGTCAGAGTGATTCCTGGGGATCCATAGTGGGCATTGTGGTGCTGGTCCTGCTGGTGGTCTTGCTGCTGGCCCTGCTGTTGCTCTACCGCCATCGTCAGAAAAGAAGCACCAGAACACTCCCAGTGTGTCCTTCTCTACAGCTCGCACCACCCACTCTGAGTACGCCGTCCCAGGTAACAGCACTCCCACAGCCCAAACCAAGAGTCATATACCTATCTGTTTAGATGTGAAGACTGTCTTCTCTCTGCAGAAGTTCCACACGGTTACCACCAGTACTACTCCAACCCGAGCTACCACACGCTGAGAGAAAACCAGCCGCCACTGCCATATCTGCCCAACAACCAAGAGCACAGCATCAAGGTAATACCACACAGCATTGGACCTGATTCACAAAGCCTTCCACTATGTAATGCTCTAATTATCATCTGAATCATTTTGTTTGTTTACAGAACACCAATAACCAGTTGTTCTGCAGCATGAAAAACAGGGACGGGCCGTTCGGGCTGGAGAGCAGCAACACTCTGTAAGGAGTGGGGTTTCCAGTCTGCAGACAAAAACTCAGGTCTCTACCATCCACTCTGGCCACTTCAGAAGTGTGCCATTATGTGTTTATAGCCAACATTTGGAAATAATGCCAGGAGTTGACTAGAAAAAACAGCAGGGATTTTTCAAATGATGAACATTTCTCTGACTGCAGGGGCCTTTGGGATCGATCGGAGCTACAGTTACAGCGCTGGCCTTGGAAAATATTACAGAAAGGGTATTTCATACACACTATTTAATTTAGTCTGTCCTTTCTCTGGCTCTTCCTGGGGAATACCAAAGCCTTTCTAGGCCAGATGAGAGATTTAATGTTGCTTGCCCTTAGAGTGACCAGATCATAACAAACCAAATGTGGTACAGAAAGGTTTATGTGTGACAAAGAGATGCAATGCAGGACATCTTACTAATGCTGTGTTAAATCGACAAATTTCCCAAAGACAGCGGGAACAGTGGAGTTTCTTCAGACTGGCTTACCCATGATGAGCCATGATTTTTATTGCCCTCATTGTAGCAGCATCTAATATTTTTACCATATTTTTTCATGTTTTGTTCAAAATAAGACAAATTCTGTTTCCCCGTTCCCTGGCTTTGCATTGCGGCCGGAACTGATGTCGACAGGGGCAGGTTGTTGCCAAGCACTGAAACTGTCAATCATACTGCGCACTCCACTTTAAAGACCATTACACACGGGGCGAATATTGTCGTCGTTATTCGCCAGCGCTTTTCAACGCGCGTTTTTGTGTTCACATCCAAGCGATTTTCGCTGACGATGAGCCGAGTGAACATGCAAATTCATTTCCTGACATTAGATGCAGCTTAATGTAAAACAGAAATACCCGGTACACGGTGGCGCTGCGCAACTTTACGCTTCTGGCACTCGCTTTTCACTCAGAAGAAGAGACCAAGTCATTTTTGTAATCGATGTCGCGTTTGTCATAAGTTCTTTGTGTTCCGACACCAACGAGACCAGCAGCTCTACATTCATCTTGCCTTGCATCTTCTTCGTTTTATTTCTTCCCGGCAGTGTAGACGCTACTTGGCATATATCTTCTTTGCCGTTACGTATGTGTGCTCGGCAAGACCGTTTTGTGTTTGAGCGCCCCCAAGTTGTGTTTTACTGTAACTTCAGAAGCTCCAGACATGTGAGCAAAAGCGCTAATCTCATTGGTCGTATAGTTTTTGACGTGGCGCGTCAAACCAAAAAAACAATTGAGTCAGTGTGAACACTCACATTGGCACCCATTGTTTAGTCATGAGGCGTTAAACGTCGGCGAATAACATCGGCGAAATTTGTCCCGGTGTGAACAGGCCTTAATACTGCGGATTGATTGGCAGCTCTGCGATGATGCCGCCTTCCATGTTTTGTTACTACTGGACAACAAAGCAAAGCCATGGGTCTTTCATCTACAGCCAGTAAAAATGCGGGACATATAATCAATTTGTGTGATGCGGGACTTTAGTTCAAAATGCTGTGCAGTCCCCACAAAGCGGGACATGTAGTCACCTTACTTGCACTTGAAACTGTGTGCTCACATTCAGAATTATGAACTTGTTTTCACAGTTATGGTTACGTGCTTAGAACCGGCCTCTAGTGCTTGGAATGTTTCTGCTCGCTTGCAAAACTTCTGCTTACGGATTGTTTTTGCTCGTGCTTTGATCTTTGTGAAACTGACCAATCAAATGCCCGCTCTGACGCTGACCAATCAGACTGCACTGGCTCCTCACAGGTGCATTTGCTTCATCTCTCACGGCTTTCCTGAGGGGTGGTTACAGGTACCAGTTGCTCCATTCAACTGCTACATTCAACTGCTACATTCTACAACGACTTTGTGCAGATATTCTTTGGTTATGCAATCCGATACGTTATTGTCTATACAGGTCTATAGGTACCCTTGTGTTTCTTGTCTGTTTTGTCTGGTCTTTGTCTGCCTTGTGTGATCTTTTCAATTCCCTTTCACGCGTGGCTTTTTCCAGGCAGGTGTGGCCTCCGTACTGGCACAGTTTACTCCAATTCTCATTTACTTCAGCACGAAGACTCAAAGCTTATCTCCACTCAACGCCAGATTGTTACGTCTACTCAAGTGGTAGTGTATATTGGCTGAAGTCAAGCTTAGTCATTAGTCATCTCCAGCCAGAACCACACCTAACAAGCTCCTAGCCTGCCAAACTCCCTTGCCCTTGGTGCTCGGGTCTTTCTTGCCTTGCCATGTCTCTGAGAACTGAACACCTCATACTTCTTGACACTCCAGGTAGGTTGCAGTTGTGGAATATGGTGGGATAATGGGTTCCTGTTAGCTTCACGTTTGATTATTTGCAGACTTTTGGCGTTTAATTTGCGTTTTTTCTTCTCGACATGTTTCTTGCAACCCTGTTGACTGTTTGCTACAAAACATTTGATGGTTCTGTGATCTCGCCCCAATGTGTTAGATGTTTTAAGAGTGCTGCATCCCTGTGAAAGACTTTTTTACAATTTTTGACCTTTTAGAGTCAGTTTAAAGTTTAAAGTTTATTGCCATTTGCACAGGTATGTTTCAGTACAGGTACATTGGAATTCGTTTGCGTTTCTCAAAGTCAAGTTCTAAGCATACACCCACACACAACCCACATATATACATGTACGTACACACATATATATAAATACATATGTACACATACCTACACACATAAACACACGCATAATGAGATAGAACATAGAGCAACCTGACAGTTTTAAAAGGAATTCAAGGTGCAGAACCTGTGTATAAATAAATAACCTAATTTAAATAAATACACATTATAATAATAATATTGTGGATACAAAATTAAAACTCTAAAAAAAAAAAAATTACACTGATCATTACAGTAATTAAGGAGTAGGATACATTTTTCAATCCTTAATGTCTTGTGCCACTAACCTGACAGTGGCTGGGAAAAAACTTTTAAACAAACAGGCCTTGAGGGTGCTAATATTCACCGGCCTATGATGACTCAGATAATACCCTGTGCCCACCCATTTGAACAAAGCATAAGCTGGGTGGTGTTTGTCCTTAAGGATGCTCTGTGCTATTCTTTTGCAACACTGGGTGTATATAGTGTCCATGGAGGGAATGTTTGAGCCAGTAACCCTCTCAGCAGTATTAATGACCCATTGCAGTGATTTCCTCTCAGGTAGGGTAGTGTTGCCATACCACACTGTGATACCACTGGTGAGGATACTTTCAACAAGGCCTTTATAAACGTGGGTTAGAGGTTGACTATTAAGGTCGGCCTTCTTCAATACCCTAACAAAGTGCAGCCTCTGCTGGGCTCTTTACACTGTTGCAACAGTGTTTTTAGCCCAGCTAAGATTCTCTGAGATGTGAAGTCCCAAGGACTTATAGCTGTCAGTTCATTCCACCTCAATCTCTTTGATGGTTAGAGGCTGTAGTGGGGAGGCTCTCTTCCTAAAGTCCAGAAATAGTTCCTTTTTTTGTCTATGTTGAGAACAAGATCATTGTCCTCCCCATAGACAGTAACCCTGTGTCCCTATATGATGATTCGTTGCCACCTTTGATGAGACCAAGGATAGTGTCATCTGCATATTTGATGACAACATTGTTACTGTCCAAGTTGGTAGCACAGTCGTGTTTATATAATGAAAAAGTATAGGGCTGAGACAACATCCCTGTGGGGCACCTCTACTCACTGTGAGCTCAGCTGAGACCTTCTTTCCCATCCTCACCACCGGTGGCCTGTTTGTGAGGAAGTCTGTTATCCAGTTACAAGTGGTAGTTGGTACTCCCAGTTCTATCAGCTTACCAGTCAGCCGTCGGCTGGATCGTATTAAAGCAGAGCTGTAGTCCAGAAACAATACTCATGCATATGTATTGGGAGTGGCTTGGTACTGCAAAATATAGTGAAGTGCCAGTGCCACCGCATCATCCACTGACCTGTTTGAGCGGTAGGCAAACTTATAAGGGGGTCTGCTGTTTCTGGAATTACAGAGTTAATATGCTGTAGGACCAGCTTCTCCATGCACTTCATGGCGACCGATGTAAGCACTACTGGTCTAAAATCTTTCATTGCAGTTGTATTTATTTTTTCGAACCAGCACTATAAAAAGGAATTAAAAGTATTTGGAACTAATGCTTGGATGAGAGAAGTGTTAAAAATATCCGTGTACAGTTCAGCCAGCTGTTCAGCACAGACTTTAAGGACTCTCGAAGCCACCCCGTCAGGTCCTGCAGCCTTGGGGTTCACCTTTCTCAAAGCCTTAAGGACCTGTGACTGCGTCACCTGAAATGCAGTCTCCTCTGGGTTATGGGGGGCTTTCGAGAGTATGTCTTTATTGTTTTGGTCGAATCTCGCATAAAACGTGTTAAGATTGTCCAATAGGGAGGAGTCTTGGCTCACAGTTTCTTGGATCTATAGCTTTCCTGTAGTCAGTGACTGACTGTATTCCTAGCCACATCCTTCTGCTGTTGTTATCTCTGTAACAGTTCTCGAGTCTCTGGGCATATGTCTTTTTGGCGGCCCTGATGGATTTTTGTAGCTCATATCTGTCATACTTATACTCCATGATGTCTCCTGTCTTAAAGGCTACACTACGGTTTTTATTTTATTTTTTATTTTTTATTTTTTATTTAACCTTTATTTAACCAGGAAAGTCCCATTGAGATTATAAAAACTCCTTTTCAAGGGAATCCTGGCCAAAAGGCAACAACATTTATGCAATTATACAAACATACAAAGAAACAAAAAATAAACAATTGCACATTTTTGATGCAGATTCCATTGCTTTCAGCTTAGTTTTAAAAGTGTTTAAGGACAAGAGCTCAGTCAGTTTCCAGTCTTTCTGTAGCATATTCCAAGCGAAAGGAGCCGAGTGGACAAAGGCTTTTTTCACAAAGACTCAGTGCGGGCAAAAGGAACAGAGAGCATCAGCTGATCATTCGATCGCAGGGAATAAGAGTCAACACTTCTCTGTGTGATTA
Source organism: Neodontobutis hainanensis (assembly GCA_024349245.1). Taxonomy (NCBI): domain Eukaryota; kingdom Metazoa; phylum Chordata; class Actinopteri; order Gobiiformes; family Odontobutidae; genus Neodontobutis; species Neodontobutis hainanensis. The sequence goes on along the minus strand of JALDNG010000457.1, from coordinate 122,854 downwards.
AAGTACAAATGTATGGAGGCAGTAATCCAAGCATAGCTTTGAAAATAAAAATGTACCAATGTCCCTGCCTCCTAGTGGCCAGAGAGGGCCATCCCACTCGTGAATACAATTCACAGTGATGCGTCATGGCTCTACAGTTAGTAATGAACCTCAAAGAAGCATGATAAACCGTGTCCACCATTTGAAGACATGAAGAAGAAGCATTCATATAAAAATATCTCACAGATAAAAAGTTTCAGTGACAAGGCGCTTTTTACTTCGAAAGAAAAACAGAGTTTATTACGGAAGAAAAACCCCAGTTTAAGTTTTAATTCTAGTTCTAGAGGGGATGCAGATGGAAGTACACCATTCAATATAGCCACTAACAGTATCTGTATATTCGTGGATGTTATCTGAGGCTTCCCTAAAAATGTTCATATCTGTGGCCTCCAAACAACCCTGCAGTTCCTCCAAAGCGGAATTAATCCATATAGTCACAGTTCTAACTGAGTCTGAGTCCGCTTTAAGCCTCTTGATGTAAGTGGGCTGAAGTAGAATTGCAAGATGATCACATTTCCCAAAATGTGGCTTGGAGACAGCAGTATAGGCCAAGTTCCTACTTCCCCTAGTGGGAAAGTTAACAAACTGATAAAATTTGGGAATAATTTACTGGAGGTTGCAGTGATTAAAATCTCCTAAAATCACCATGGCAGCATCTGGATATCAGTTTTTGTGCCTACTAATCATATCGTGCAGTTCTTTAAGTGCATTATACTCGTTAGCCGCATGATGAATATACACTGTGCTTAATATGACGCCCTGCAGTTCTCTAGGCAAATAAAATGGCCTACATTTCACAGTAATATACTCCACATTTTCAGAACATGACTGTGATATTACCGTGTTATCGGTGCTCCAAGATTGTTTGACAAGGATAGCCGTTCCACCCCCGCGTGATTTACCGCATTTGCTGCAGTCAGCTCTGTAAACATTGTATCCTGCCGATGTTGTAGCTTCATCAGGGTTTCTCTGTCTGAGCCATGTTTCACAAAAACATAAAACAGAACAATCCTTGATGTACCTCTGCGTAGCCATCCGACAAAAAGGATCGTCCATCTTATTTACCAAGGACTGAACATTGGCGAAAAGTATGATCGGAAGAGTCAGCCGGCCTTTGCTAGCCAGTCGGTGGAGTCTTCGTCCCACTCCTCCTCACCTGCCACGCTTCCGTGTCTGCCTTGCGGTGCCAGGAAATCCCCCTGTTGCGGCCTGGCGTTACTCCAGCATGGAGATGTAGCTCCGGAAAATAGTCTATCTAGTAATTCAGTTCTCCTAGTTGTAACAGAGTCACTCGATCATATTTATTAGCTCTAACATGCCTCACATGAAAGGACAGTAACGACACTGCCAATACAAGATGTAAATAAAACTTGACCCGGAGAGCTACGCTGTGTCGCGCACAAGGTTGTTACCACTTGCACACGACTTGTTTAAAAATTATGCACACAGTGTATCATGGCTCATCATGGGTAAGCAAGTCTTAAGGCGACTTCTTTATTCCCACTGTCTGTGGGACACTTGTCGATTAACACAGCATTAGTAAAGTGTCCCGTTTGTTATGATCTGGTCACCCTACTCCTGACATCTACATTTACATTTAGTTATTGAGCAGATGTTTTTATCCAAAGCAACTTACATAAAGCTTCCAATCCAGTGTTACATTTTACATTTTTAGTTAATGCTTTCATTCAAAGCTAAATACATTAAGGTTCCATTCACCAGTGTTACAGCTGGAACACCATTGGAGACAAGGGGGTTTAAGTATCTTGCCCAAGGACACAATGACAGTATGACAGTACTGAGGGGAGAGCGGGAATCGAACCACCTACCTAACGGACGACAGCTCTACCACTGAGCCACTGAGCCCCTGAAACTCTGTGGCAGTGATGCAGGCATGTGTAAGTGCGCATATTGTTGTGTGGCTAATTTTCATAATTAACAAGCAACATGGAAGACACAAACTGAAGAAAACACGTTAAAGAGTTTAGCTGTTATTAAAAAATGCATTTTGAATGTAGTTTCAAATCTGAATGTCATTGGCATTTGTCACTCACTTATAGTCACCAGAACAGTGTGGAAAATATTAGTCAGACATTCTCTTTGAGGAATAAGACGTATATGATATAGAAGTGGATATAATATTTTAACCATATTTTAATTGTTTTTATCCCTGGCTGTAAAAAGTAGAAAGCTGCATATTATTGAACTACACAGCTCAACAGCCTACAGGAGTAGGACAAAGTGAGAACTTTAGCTTTTTCCCCCATGATTAGATATTTCAGGCTGATGTTAAGGTACTGTTCTAGTATCAGTATTTGTGATAGTCAAGCCAGGTATCGAACCAAACTCAAAATGTTTGTAATGTGACAATAGTTTGTGTTGTAACTAGGGAAGTAACAATTACCTTGAGCCAGTTGAAAATTGATATAGACATATGTGACATATTATATGCATTATAATGCATTCATTCGTAAATGCAACACATTATAGTTTGTTTATAGCCTACATAGGATTAAAGAAAAAAAAGTGCTGTGGTATATGCAGTGTTATTTAATTTTAAATGTTTTGTGTTTTGTGGCTCCCAGTGTTTTCTTTTTACTGTGGGAAATGGGTCCAAATGGCTCTTTGAGTGGTAAAGGTTGCCGACCCCTAATCTAGAGTAAAGTTATTGTTTTACAGATCACGCTGACGCCATCTGGGTCAATGTAAACTCTTTTGAAACAGAGGTGAAAGGTTAAAGTAAAAGCGATTAGACTGAGTTTTCAAGTTGAAGTCATTTTGTTTCTAATTTCAAGAGACTTTATCAATTATGAGATCATCTGGTAAGAGAGCTGAGCTTATATCTCAAGAGTGAGGGGAAAAGGAATGCCTTTAAAATATAACCCCAAAAGACAAAGCAGTCTGTAGAAGTGCAATGCAGTCCAAGTCCCAACATTACAACAACATCAGTGTTGATATTTTATAGACTAAGTATAACACAAAAGAATAACATTATTGCCCAATACAGAGAACCACAAAACACTCATTAATTTATGATACAATAAAGCCAGTAATGCTTTCAGCACAAAGTCATCTTAAAGTTCAAATTTGAATCAGTTAAACCATAAAGGTCTCACTTCTTACAGATATCAGCTGCACGTCAATAGCACAACCATTATTCCCAATTAAAGCATTAAGTAATGTTTATTTTATTTATTTATTTATATATTAATTTTTTAAACCTTTTCAAGTTAAACTCAGTTTAGAAAAAACTTTGTTTCATGATCTTGTAGAAGCTTTTGTATTTTAATTTTTTTCTATATTAATCTTTCTCTGTACAAGGTACCATTTCGTAAAGTTATTTTTAACTTTCTTAACTTATTCTATGCATATCCATAAAGTGAGTTCTACTTTAGTTAGTTTGCTCTTTGGTTGTTGTTTTTATGATGCTGGTAAGTAAGTGTCTCATTATATTTTGAGTCTTTTAATTAATTAAACTACAAAGAATTGTGTAACAGCCCCTGTAACATTTCCCTGTTAGGATGGAAGTAGGGGTAGGCGCTATACTGGTATGAAAGTGACTACTGGTATTGTGTTGTATGATATAGATTTTGCTATACTGTGGATACAGTTAAATCACGTGTTCCCGACACATTAAGGAAACTACGGCGCGCTACCATAGTATAACTGGCGCCATAGTTTCCAGATGAGCCGTAAATATAATATAACTGTGGTATGGATTTTGCAGCAGTAAATTACATTCATATTCAATTGTTTGCTGAATTGAACTGTGTTCTTTGCCTCCAGCTGATCCACTGAGCTCTGCTGCATCGGGAGAGAGAACATGTGTGCAAAAATTTCCGAGTGAAACTTTAGCGGCTATACTGATATACATATGTGTGCACTCATATGGTGGCCAGTCTGATGTCATGGTGTGGACACAATGACCACACCCTCAACACGGACAAGATGAAGGAAATGACAGTGGACATGCCAAGAGGAGAATGCCTCAGCCACTGTTTATCCGGGAGCTTGAAGTGGAGAGGGTGAGCAACTTTAAGAAGGACCAACAGCGGCTATATTTTCTGAGGAGACTGAGGAAGTTTGGCATGTCGCCTAAGATCCTCAGCAACTTCTACAGCTGCGTGATCGAGAGTGTTCTGTCCAAATGCATCACTGTATAGTACGGCAGCACTACTGCCAAGGACCGCAAACGCCCGCAGAGAGTGGTGAAGACTGCTCAGAAGATCACCAGGACTCCACTGCCCTCTCTGCAGAGCATCTACCACCGCAGAGTCCACAAAAGAACTGCTTCCATCCACAAAGACCCCTCCCACAACCACACTTCTACACTTCTCAGGACAGAGGGACAGAAGTGTGAAATGCAGATTCAAGACTGAAGAACTCATTCTTCCCCTCTGCCATCAGACTCCTAAACAGCTGAGTCTGCAAGCATGGACATAAACACACCTAAAGGATTATTAGGAGCACCATACTAATACTGTGTTTGACCCCCTTTCGCCTTCAGAACTGCCTTATTCTATGTGGCTTTGATTGAACAAGTGCTGAAAGCATTCTTTAGAATTGTTGGCCCATATTAACAGGATAGCATCTTGCAGTTGACAGAGATTTGTGGGATGCACATCCAGGGCACAAAGCTCCCGTTCAACCACATCCCAAAGATGCTCTATTGGGTTGAGATCTGGTAACTGTGGGGGCCATTTTAGTTCAGTGAACTCATTGTCATGTTCAAGAAACCAATTTGAATTGATTTGAGCTTTGTGACACGGTGCATTATCCTGCTGGAAGTAGCCATCAGAGGATGGGTACATGGTGGTCATAAAGGGATGGACATGGTCAGAAACAATGCTCAGGTAGGCCGTGGTATTTAAACAATGCCTAATTGGCACTAAGAGGCCTAAAGTGTGCCAAGAAAAAATCCCCCACACCATTACACCACCACCTGCCTGCACAGTGGTAACAAGGCATGATGGATCCATGTTCTCATTCTGTTTACGCCAAATTCTACCATCTGAACATCTCCACATAAATTGAGACTCATCCGACCAGGCAACATTTTTCCATTCTTCAACTGTCTAATTTTGGTGAGCTTGTGCAAATTGTAGCCTCTTTTTCCCATTTGTAGTGGAGATGAGTGGTACCCGGTGGGGTCTTCTGCTGTTGTAGCCCATCCGCCTCAAGGTTGTGCGTGTTGTGGATTCACAAATGCTTTGCTGCATACCTCGGTTGTAATGAGTGGTTATTTCAGTCAAAGTTGCTCTTCTATCAGCTTGAATCAGTCGGCCCATTCTCCTCTGACCTCTAGCATCAACAAAGCATCTTCGCCTGCAGGACTGCCCCATACTGGCTGACACCAACAACAATGCCTTGCTCAAAATTGCTTAAATCACATTTCTTTCATCATTCTGACATTCAGTTTGGAGTTCAGGACATTGTCTTGACCAGGACCACACCCCTAAATGCACTGAAGCAACTGCCATGTGATTGGTTGATTAAATGCTTGCATTAATGAGAAATTGAACAGGTGGTCCTAATAATCCTTTAGGTGAGTGTAATGTTTACATGGACATAACACGTTGATAACTGTTTACATTTACACTTTGCACATTCATTATTTTCCAAACTGCACTACCTCCCTTTTTTATTGTCTTTGCTGTATTTGCACTACCTTTATTTTTATATTTGCACTACCTCTGTTTTTATTGCTCTTCTTTTTAATTTCTATTTTTATTTAACTTTACTATACGGCATTTTAATGTGGACAGCAAAGTAAGAATTTCCTTGTGCAGGGAATCATGCTTTCTGTCTTTGCACATGACAATAAACACTTTTGAATCCTTTGAACCTCTGAATGTACTGGCTTAATTGAGCCAACATGACAACAACATCTACAAAAAGCAGAGACGAAATCATGTGGTCCCCAAACTGGATACCCTCTGACCCCTGGCTGCGCCTAGAAATCCTGTCCATAAAGAAAATGAACAGGACCGGTGACAAAGGGCAGCCCTGGCGAAGCCCATCATGCACCGGGAACATGTCTGACTTACTGCCGGCAATACAAACCAAGCCCCTGCTCCGGTCGTTCAGGGACCGGACAGCCCTTAGCAGAGGGCCCCGGACCCCATACTTCCGGAGCACCGCCACAGGATGGGATAGGGTCAAATGCCTTCTGCAAATGCACAAAGCACATGTGAACTGGTTGGGAAAACTCCCATGCACCCTCCAACACCCTGGAGAGGGTATAGAGCTGATCCAGTGTTCCACAACTGGGATGTAAACCGCATTGTTCTTCCTGCATCTGTGCATCTGCATCTGGGTGTGCATCATTCTTCTACACACCCTCCGGTCCCCCATCTTGAAAAGAGGGACCACCATCCCGGTCTGCCAGTCCAGATGTACTGTCCCCTAGGGTTGGGCGATGTCATCTAAATCACCAGCTAAATCAGCAGCTTAGAGAACTAGAGCTTAGATAGGCTCAAAAAAAATCAAGCCTGACCCTACCCGAGCTCGTGCACCCGAGAAACTGGCCCTGCCCAACACATTAACTTTAATTATGAGCCCGCTCATGAACCCACCTTTAAAATGATGTTTGTTCAAATCCAGCTCAGACATGACATAAATCTGTAGCTTACTATACTTGTAGCCATTAAACAATGTTTTTTATCTTTCATATTTATGTTTAAATATTATTATTATTTTTAAATTTCATCTGATTATGATAGGCTATAAGAGCAAAGATGCGAGTGGGTCAGAAATGACTTTGTTTTGTACAAATTGTCTCTTAATTTTAATAAAGTTTTTTTCGGCTAATTGCATGTATTTAATAAATAAGCAAATAAGTAGACTATGAGGTTGCGGAAGCGATCGCTTTCATTGCTAATGAACTGGAGCACGTCTCAAACAAACTGAAACTCAGCAGGTTTGCCTTACAGACATGAGAAATATGTAGCCTAATATGTGTAGAAACGAAAAGATTTAAATAAGCATAGTGCAGTGTTCAGAACTCACACGTTAAACAACCAGCTTGATGCAGATGGATTACTACTTTAGCAGTTAGCCACAAATTTCCTCGGAGCGAAGATGGAGCAGTGTTTCTGAGATCAGTGAGCGAGGAGTGGAGTGGGGAGCGGAGATGGTAAACCCGGAGCTGGAGCTGGAGCGGAGTGATTCTTGAATGAATAGAGCGTGGAGGGGAAATTGCAGCCACTCAATTCTGCTCCACTCCGCTCACATACTCGACTCAGCGGGCAGGGCATCACGATGGTGTTTCTCCATCGTGATGTTGGTGCCGATGGGACGATATCATCGTCCATCGGCACAACTACTGTCCCCAACACCACGCAATGTTGCAGAGGTGTGTCAGCCAAGACAGCCCCACAACATCCAGAAACTTGAAGTTCTCAGGGGAGCTCATCCATCCCGGTGCCTTGGCTTAGAGAAGCTTCTTGACTACCTCAATAACTTCAGCTTGAGTGATGGACCAGTCCACCTCCGAGCCCTTGGCCTCCGTTTCCTCAGTGGAAGACTATTCAAAGTATTCCTACCACTATCCAACAATATCCCCAATTGAGGTCAACAGCTGCTCACCTCCACTGTAAACAATGTTGGCAAGACACTGCTTCCCCCACCTGAGGCGCCGGGCGGTTTGCAAGGGAAGCAGGATTGACACTTTGACAGGCACCAGAGACCTTATGGCCATAGCGCCGAGTGGCCGTATTGACAATGGAGGTGGAGAACATGGTCCACTCGGACTCAATGTTTCCAGCCCCCTCAGAGTCTGGTCAAAGCTCTGCCAGAGATGGGAGTTGAAGATCTCTCTGACAGGACACTCGGCCATTCCACATCCCTAAGGCCAGTTTCCGTGTCCAGAGATTGGGTTTTAGGGCCCTTGTCTTTAACTGCTGCCCAATCCACTAAGCACCAGTCCTTTATGGTTACTCCTGCAGGTGGTGGGTCCACAGGAACATGTTGCCGTTTAATAATGAGCCTGCGCCATGTGGCGACATCACAGTCCTTGTTTTTATTTTCTTCATAAAGGGTTTCTGAACCATTCTGTCTGACCCGTCACCTATGACCTGTTTGCCTTGGGAGACCCTACCCAGACAACCTAGCTCCTAGGATCATTTGGTTACTCAAAACTCTCCAACACAAAAAGATGGCGGTTTAGGGAGGGTTTATTCTGTTGTTAAATATAACAAGGTAAAGCAATTGCTTACACATGTCTGTTGAGCTGTCTCATTGCTCTGGGAAAGAAGCAGTTTAAATCATCTGTAAATCAGACAAAAAAAGGATTCTTTGATTAAGCTGTGTTTGTATGCAGAGCTAAAGGACTGTGTGGCGGTGAGCAGCACTTCCCTGAACAGTGAGAATCCCTACGCCACAATCAAGGACCTGCCACCCCTTGGACCCCCCGAGAGCAGCTACATGGAGATGAAGTTGGCGCTGCCCCAAGACAGGGAGAGCAGCCTCCCCCCGCTTTCTGCAGCACCCCCCAGAGGTACACCCTGCAGCACACACTTGCTTTTATCACAGCTGTAGTCTGAGTACAGCAGTACCAACAAGGAGCAGCAGCTACTAATCTAAGAGAGAAACTGTACAAATAATACAGATAAAACTTCCAGAGTTGAGACTACCTGACTCTGGAATATGTTTTAAAAAAAGAAGACAAGAAGTTCAGCTTAATTGTTTCTGATTGCCAAAGCCATTGGGTACCATAATACAACTTGAAAGATGGTGCAAAAAAAAAAGTTTAAAAAAAGCAGTTTTGATCCTTGACAATCTGAGTTTCAATCCTGAATTAATTCTTATTCTGGATAGTTATGTGTCATATATAATAACCTGATATTATGTTGCCCTGACCCTGCAGGGCCTACTTACCCTCCTCTGGAGGACCCCCTCAGCCACTACGACCTGCCAGTCAACAGCCACATCCCAGGACACTACGACCTGCCGCCATTGCGCCACACCCTCCCCAGAAAACCCCCTTCTGAGAGTTTGGGGCAGGCTCACCGTCAGAAATAGCTGTGTTTTACAGCCTTGCTGATGTATGTAAACATGACTACTTTTCTAAGTAGGGATTGAGACAAAAATGATCATGAAGCAGCATAAATGTTTTTGTCGAACGTAACAAACACAGCTGAACAGTGATCTTAATATGTTGTATGATCTCTTGATTCAAACTGGAACAGTGTGCAGAGGAAAGATGACAATGCAACATGGAGTGGCAAAGTTCTGTTTAGGGAAAAAAAACACTATGGAGGTCTGTGGCCTTTAAAATTATTGTATACTAATGGGCAATTGATAATTGAAGTTTGATTGAAGTTTTGGCTTTACTTATGACTGTAATTAAATAAATATTTGTGTATAGTGTAAATAAAACATGAAATACAACTACAGCAAGTTGGGATAGTGTCTTTATTAATTATTATGATAGAAAAGCAAAATAACAAAAAAAAATTTTCAGCCCAAGAACATAAAAGTAATCATAATCCAGTCCACGTCTTTTGTCTGACTCTAGAAATGTGTATCTGAATTAGGCTGTTTTAACAGAAAGCTGACAATATCTTTCCTGCATATCATGAACATTGTTTGCACTATAGGTGTCATTCTTCTTTCTGGCATGTTTCACACAGAATATGCAAGACAAGTGTAGAATATCACAACCATGTTTGTCTAGATTTCAAATACAAATGTTTAACATTGAGATACTTTATTCATTGTCATTTAATTGTAAGGCACTCTGGTGGTAGTGGTAGTTTACATAAATGATATAACCTACCGGACTACGTCTTAATATCTACTTGCTGTACATCCCATGTTATACAACCCAAAAGGAAAAGAGACTCTTGAGTGGTACAACACTACAAGACCTTTGTTGTGCCTTCAGAATCTCACAGCCACTCATGACACATTTCATCTAAGAAAATTTAAGGTGCTCATCTTTAAGTCAGAATTCATATTATACAAAATGCATGACTAAACCTGAGATTATCCTGTTTTTCTCCAAGAGAAATTAATTTGATTAAGCTGTGGCAAAGTTGCTGCTGCTCAGGTCCTAACAGGGCTGTGGCCTTCACATGAAAGTTTGGTCAGTGTGAGCGGAGCAGAGCACAGAGTGTGCACAAGCAAACATGACAAGAAAATAAGCACAATATAACTGAATAGATGATAATCCTTTACCAAACATTAAAGCAAATCTAACATGCACATTACATTGATTAAAAAAGAGAACTATAAAAAATGAAAAGCAAACATCCCCAAGGTAGAAACTGGTGTTTGGCTCAGATGAGGTGTTGTCTTGTTTTTACATGGAGCAGTTCTCTGGCTTGGCACATTTCTGGAGGGTAAAGACACTCAGATTTAAAAATTTAACAAAAGGATGAACACATTTACATCTGTCACAACAAACAGAGAATTACATTTCTGTATTCTGTCCCCTTTTATCAAATGGGGCTGTGGTCACAGGGCTTAAACACTGGTGGAGCAGGATACTCTACAGTAGCCACATGGATGTGTGCAGCACAGTAGGTTAGGTTTGTGCAGGATTTTATTGGACAAACTTGTTTCAGATAAAGGAGCTACTGATCTTTGTTGAAAACACTTCACTTGCTGCTAACACATAGTGATTGGTCCTGAACACAGTCCTATTACTGCTCTGCGTCAGTCCTACCTGTCTGGGCTGGTTATGGCCCATGATGAAAGAATGTCCCACCAGGCCTTCATGCAGACCCCCGCTGCTACAGACTTCTGAGGTTCGGTCCGATGGCTGCCCACATGAGCCACAGATGACTGTGCGACTGCGCAGGTTATACTCGTTCTCAGCGCCGCTGTTGCTGTGAGCTCCCTGCCAGAGAATGAGCCACAGTGTCAGAGGGTGTCCCAGAGGGACAGGGGGTCTCATGGGGACTGAGGGGTTCAAAAGGTACAGATGGGATCCAAGAGGGACAGAGATACACTACACAAAAAAACTTTTTCTTTGATCTTCCTCTCTGCCTGGCAGCTCTAACCTCACCATCCTTTGACCAATATATTCACTCTACCTCCTCTGAACAAGTCTATACCATCTCAACCTGGCCTCGACAACTTTATCTCCTAAACATCTTACATGAACTGTCCCTTTGATGTACTTATTACAGGTCCTATCCATTCTCGCACTCCCAAAGAGAACCTCAAAATCTTCAGCTCTGCTACTGTAGTTTAATATTTTTGATGGTATGTGTTTTATTTCTGTATACTTATTTAGTTATTCATTTAGTATGAGTTTATGTTAAGTGTCTTAAGGTTTACACTTTTGCATGGTTTATAATCATGTATGGGACGTTATATTAATACATCTAGAAGCATATTAATAGAAAAGAGAAAACATAATGTCAGAGTGTATGGTTTAAAACATGATTAGTTTAATGAACACATACATACACACACAGGCAAGATCTAGTTGAAGATAGAGACATGGGTGCCTGTTACCAGGAGGTTCTCTGCCCCTGAAGAAATGGTTGTAAATTTAAACTGTCAAGTGAAAACTGTATAAAATCTCAAGTTCAATGTACAATCTTTAGTAGAACTGGTCTACTCGGGTCGTTTTTGTTGTCGTTACAATAAAGACTCTATGGCATTGAACTGGTTGTGCGTTCATGAGTTGTTGCATACAATCGTGCTGAAGGCTGAGGGATCAGAATCAGACCAGACACTACCTCTAACTCTTCTTTTTCGCTTTTACTCAGATCTACTGTCTCCAAACCATACAACATCTCTGCTCTCACTGCTGTCCCGTACACCTTTCTTTTCATTCTGGTTGGTAACTCATTCATCACTCTATTTTCTAATGGACCCCAGGAAGATTGGCTGTTTCTATATCCAAATAGACACTCCCCATTGCTCTGGAGTGTTGACCCGCCCTGTAACCTCACTGTTCCACTTGGATCCCTCTCATTCACACAAATGTATTCTGTCTTGCTGCGACTAACCTTCATTCCTCCTCTCTCCAAGCAAACCTCCACCTCTCAAGACTTTCCTCCACTGGCTCCCTGCTCTCACTACAAATTACTATGTCATCCGCAAATATCATAGTCCATGGAGATTCCTCTCTGACCTCATCTGTCAGCCTGTCCATCACCACAGCAGAAGAAGGGGCTCAGAGCCGATCCTTCATCGAACTCCTCTGTCACACCTACCACACACCTTGCCACTGTCCTACTGCTCTCATAAATACCTTGCACAACTCTAATATACAGTACTTCTCTGGCACTCCAGACCTCCTCATACAATACCACAGCTCCTCTCATGTCATACACTTTCTGTAAAATCTACAACATACTGCAGCTCTTTGTGACCCTCTGTGTACTTCTCAAAGCAAAAATAACATCTGTAGGTTATTTCATAGTCTTCCACACACTTTTATTGCGTGGCTCATCAACTTTAAACTTCTGTAGTCATTCCTTGTTCCAAAAATACCTAGTTGAAAACTGTATTGTAAGTCGCTTTGGATAAAAGCGTCAGATAAATGACTAAATGTAATTTAATGTATTGCCTACACTGTCACTACACTGATTAAAATTAGGTCCAACAATGCTAAAAAGTAATGATGATAAAATAACAATTTAATTCAAATTAAAAATCAAATATGGACTATAGGAATATGAATAATCATTGATTGGATTTTTATATGACTTTAAAGGTAAGGGGTTATTGCTTGTAATTGTGTCCATGTTCATAGTGTATGATGCTGTAAAAGTCTAAATTATGCTTAGGTACTCTTTCTGTAAATTTAGTGAGTGAATCTTGGAATCAAAGCTTTTAAATGAGGTATAGCATGTCCAGGTTCACAAACTCATTCAATTCGATAAAAAGATATACTTGACCGGTACATGTGCTTTAAAAGGAGGACTGTGTTTGGCTGGTCCAGTTCGGCTCAAATGGGGCTGCTGCAACACCTATCTTTTAAAACGGATAAAAATTACCATGTCATCATCGTCATCTTCATGGAACAGTGCACGTACCACTTTCCTCATGGCCATTTCCTGGTGAATTAAAGACATTTGGAGTAATCATATTGGTGGAACCCACATTTCCAGTTTAGTGCATCATGTGACACAGACCTCACCGCTGGCACTGATCAGGGTGGTTTGCAGCAGGTCGCCTGTTCCCCATGAGTTCTGATTCTTCCACACCAGGTCAGAGGGGGGATGGTGACTCCCACCACCAGCGGCAGCCCAGACCTGCCGGGGCAAAGGGCATAGGTTAGTGACCAGTGAGTGGCTGCTGAGAATTACACGCTAAAAATAAAAATTAGAAAAAGGTAAACTAACAGTGACAGTTGATCCAGCCTTCAGAATAAACTTGTGTGGAAACTTGTAGACAAGTGGAGTGGAAGTACCAGTTTGACTTTTGACCTGCCAGTTGCCCAGAGACTGATCCTGAATAAGAAATCATTTGAAACTGTAACATTTTCTTTCTGAATGATTCTTGAGTCAAAACGTTGCAGTGGCATTAAAATTGTCTAAATTGGATGAAGACAGAGACAACGCCAGTGTTTGATGACTGACTTTTACCTCATCTGCCTTGTTGCTCAGACGGATGTACTTGCCCTCGAGGTCCACCTCATCCACAGTAACCCGGCCGCTGGCAGAGGCGTGCTGGCTGATGCGGGTCTTAGTCATGGAGACCCCTGTCAGGCTGGTTTCACTGTCGTTGTCGTTCAGGCGGCGCTTCTTGGAGCTGGCAGTGCCAGAGGAGTTCCGGCTGCTAGAGGCAGTGTTGGAATACAGCAGGCGGCTGTGTGCAGAGCCAGACATCCGGCTCAGAGTGATTTTAGTGGAGGGTGGGGTGGGGGACAGACTAAGCCTGCCGACACAAACACATGGAACAGGTGTGAACTCTGCATCTTCTTTTGGCCATGTTGTAAAGCTCTAGGCCTGTATCTATAATGTCTCTGAGCTCTATTCTCTGTCTGAGAACAATTACAGTAAATAATAAAGATATCATTTTTAAATAATGTATATTTTTATTCAGATTCAAGTATATTAGGGTTCTAAATTTAATTGACTAATAAAAAATAAAAATAAATATTTCCAATAGTTTTTTCATTCAACTTGAACGGGGAAATAAACTCCAGGTCAGAGCCTAACTCCACCCACAGCCAGAATTTTAAAAGTCCTGGAGAATGATAAATGGTGTGCATTTATACTGCATTTTTTTGGCATCCTTCTCGGGCACCCAAAGTGTGTTACATTGTGCTTCCATTCACCCCATTCACCGCACACATTCACACCTGGGGCAGACAGAGAGGGGCGCTCACAGCCTTCTCCAACCACACACATACACCAGTGTAACATTGTTGAGAGAACAGGGGCAGTGAGTGGTAGAGTAACTTATTATGGCTACTTTAGGCTAATGAACAAAGCAAAGAGTGAAACAGAAAGAAATAAACAAACATTCTTTGTATTTAACAGCATTAAACAACAAAAGAAGCAAACTTTAAAATTGACTCCTTTGTTGGTTTAAATGCTAATGTACCCAACTGGTTTAATCATTTAGTTATGAATTTTAAAAAAATCCATGCTAAACTGACTTTATAAATTAAAAATACAACAAATGCAACAGGTCTGTCTCTGAACACTTCTTTTCATGTTTTTCACATGATCTGTTTATATGTGTCACTTGTGTGGCCCGTCAGTCACTGCAGTGATCTAGTTCCGACTGATGGAGACCGCCCCCTGGTAGTGTGAGCTTGTACTAAGGGCTGTGTAAAGCTGTGGTTGTGTTCATGGTGACATCAAAACCAACAGGAAAATACAACTGCCAGAGCTACAGTTCACCCAGAGGAGGGACGGTTGACACTATACACTGTGAAATATAAACTGTTTTTTTTTTATAAATAAGTTGGACTAGAATTAAGGGTGCATGTGGCCAACTTCAGCATATTTGTGAAGACTGTTACTGTAGGTTCTCTCCCAGTACTCCGGCTTCTTCCCATCGCCCAAACACATGCATGACTGGCAACTCTAAAGTGTCCCTAGAGAATGAATGTCAGCGTGAACAGTTGTCTGTCAGTATCTGTCGCTAACCCCAAAATTACACCAAAAGCATTGCATTAGTGCAGTCTCACGCCGTTAAATCGCTTTCTATGTTATTCAATCTGACAATTTACATCGGCTGCATCTCAGAAGCAGTCTCATAAGCTGATAGGTTGGACTTCTATTTTTCAAGCGTCTCCACGACAATCTGCAAGCTACACCGGAAAAAACAGGAAGTTTCAGTGATGTAAACATTGCGCTATTTAGTAGTTTGTTTGTGGTAGTTTGTGTTGCCTAAACACCTCAAGCTCAATTGTAGCATAAACAATCATAAATATGCCTTAAAGTTTAATTTAAAACTAAAGGATAAACAATTTAATATGGTGCAACAAACATAATATGTGAGTAGATAATGTAGCTAAACAATTTAAAGATGCAAGAATATAACAAAAGTATGAATGAAGTTGGCAAAAGAGCGAGAGATCCACATAAGCAGAGCAGTAGCAGCAACACTGGTGTAAATTTACGTTTTTACAGCAGACGCGAGTAACACGCAGCGGGTAAAGCAACTCTTTTAGTGTAAATTGGGGGTAAGTGTCAGCCCTGTGAATAACTGGCTATTGTCCAAAATGTACCCTGCCTAAAATCCAAAGTTGATGGGCTCGCAACCCCTAACAGGACCAAGAGGAAGAAAACTTCATAAATGAATGAATGGACTAGAATCAATTAACAGCACTAAAGACTCTTTTCTACAAATCCCCACCAAAAAAGTTTTAGTGTTTAGTTCCCTTTTAAGAAGAGAAAGTACTTTGTGTGCTTTAATTAAGGGCAATGGATATACTCTTAATTACTCATAAACTATGAATAGCTTAATATTATCAATTAATATAATTTATTTATGGTTTTAGAAACTGTTATGGCTGAAAAAAATGTAAAATGATTTGGTGCATGTTTGAGTGGCTCTCTCTGTGGGTTTAGGGTCTTACCGCTCCTCTTCACCCTCCAATAGTTTTCTGTATGCATTGATCTCCATGTCCAGAGCCAACTTGACGTCCAGCAGCTCCTGGTATTCATCCAGCTGCTGTTGCATGCGAATTCGGATCTCAGCCATCTCTTGCTCCTTAACGTCCAGTCGTTGGCGCATCACGTCTCTCTCTCGGCTCAAGGCCACCTCGAGCTCACGCACCTTGGCTTCGCTCTGTGACAGCTAATGTGGAGAGGAAAGGCAAACTCAAACTGTGCAACTGTGAAAGCCAATAGAAGACATTAAACTAGAATAAAATCTGTGACTGAGTGATGAAAATGACTCTGAACCTGTTTCTGCAGCAGGCTGAGCTGGCGGACATGCCCTCCAGTCGAACACGAGTCTGCTGTAGCTCTTCGTGCAGCTCCCACCAGGTGAGTGTTCCTGTCGGCCGATAGACGGGCGTTCTCCAGCTACACAAGACCAAGCAGTTTTACATGCCTGCTTCACCGCAAATAACAGCAAGAAACACCTTCTGGATTTGATCAGACCCTTATTTACATTCTTTGCAGTTTACTCAATGGTATGGCCCCACCTTATTGATCGTAGCTTCAAAGCACTGTTTATATTATGTTATCTGTATTTATTTATTTAGAGATGATTAGCCTATAGTTTAGCTATACATTTGACAACCAAGCAGGCATAAACCATTTGCAAGGTGCTCTTTGAACATGAATATTTTATATTTTTCAGTGATTTCTTTTGGAGCCTGTTCTCTCCGGCTGTGTCTGAATCCACTCCCTAGTCCCTAACCCCTTAATCACTACATAGTGCTGCACTAGTTAGAGGACTCAATTAGTTTACTATTGAGTCCTCAATACTAAACTATTTTAGTAAATAGTAAATAGATTTTAGTTATATATATATTATTATAAATAAGCCTATGTGTTTTATTAAACTAACTCCTGTTTTCTTAATGACCAAAACTGACTGGATTATTGCCACTCTTTTATGCCTCAAAAGGGAAGTTATTATAAATCTGTCTGTATGACTTCAGTTACGCTAACAAATGCAATTTCTCATTGTAACTGTTAATTAATAATTTACGACTGACTTTATACATTGTCACAGAAAGTCAAACTTGTCACTAACTCCTTTCATTCAAATCTGTGGTGTACAGTTTAATGACATGTCACGGTCATGCTGGTCTCCACTGACAATTCATAAAGCATTCTGGTCAAGTTGTGGATGCTTACTACTTTTACTGATAAATTGTGGGAAACTCTGAGTGCACTACATTTCAGCCACTAGACATTTGCATATAAAATGGTGTTATCACTGTATAGTGAACTATGTAGTGATTAAGAAGTTGATTCAGACACAGCTTCTGACTTCTGTGTTCCATACCTTTGCGGTGTAGGTCTTCTCCATCTCTTCCTTGTAGAGCCGGATCTGGTCTTCATGCTGGGCCCGGAGCTCCACCAAAGCCTCAGCCAACTTACTCTCAAAACTGTACTGACCCCCGCCATCAATGTCCACCGTATAGGACTCATGGCGCCGATTTGACTCACGCAGTTCCTGCTCACACACACAAACCCTTTTTTTAATCATCTAATTCAAATTTTAAATATTTTTTGAGTTCCCATAGTTTAGACTCTCAGTCTGCAGTAACCAGTAGAGCACCTAAAATGTGTTACCTTGATGAGGCCTGTTATATTACTATATACAGTAAATGACAAAGGGCAGGTCTTTAAAACAGAACACAAAATATAACCAGAGAGTGTGTTTTTAACGATGAGCAGTATGGACCTCGCTGTAGATGTTCTTCTGGAACTCCAGCTCCTCCTTGACAGTCTGCAGACGATTTTCCGCATCCACTCTCCTCAGCATCTCATCCTGCAGCTGCCTCTTGGCATCTGCCAGGTTCCCGTCCAACTGGAGATCAAGAACACAAACACTCCACTGTAACTACCGGCTAAAGAAGACCAAGTTCCACAGGCAGCACACAATGCCACATACATAAGGCAACTCTTTCATTCATAAATTAAACATGCAAAAAAAGTTTTAATAGAATGGAAAAAAGAGACATGGTCCAAGTTTGGCTTTTTTTTCACCTCTTCCAGTAGATGTGTGCCTAAAACATATTTATTATATTGTACAATCCAAGGAGAACAAATACAAACACATTTTAAAAGGCAAAGCTGTTTTTAAATGAGGACTTACATACATCTTAAGAGCCTGAGTGTACCTTGGCGATTTGGGCTTTGAGTTCCTTGACTTCAGCTTCCAGAGCTCTCTTCTCTCCAAGAGCAGTGCTGAGGGAAGCCTCTTTGGTGTTGAGCAGTGCCTCCAGGTCCCGGAGCCGGGTCATAGCCACCTCCAGGTCAGCCTCCTTCTTACTGTTCCTGTGGAGACATTACAGCTTTTAGACTCCAAAAGAAGAGAGGACATTGATCCCCAACACAGCTGCGTACAGCTCTGTTATAAGTGCTCAGAAGAGTTATAGCTTCACAAACATAAACTGAACTAAGCTGGTCCACATGTGCAGAGCTGTGTAGGAGCCTGGGTGATAACTGACAGTGATGAGTGGACCAAAGTGCTAATCCAATAACAAGGAACCTATTTCCTGCAAGGCTGTGCAGAGCTGAATTGCTAGCAAAACTTTTATTTTCCTTTCTCTTTTCCTTCAGCTGGTACTGGATTATAATGCATGTTAATGCTGTTTAACTAGGTTCCTACAGAGAGTATAGACTGGCAAATGAGCAACAAATGTGAGTGATTGTGCCTCAGGACAGATTCCCTCGAGATCCAGCTGAATGGGCTCTTTCACAGAGCTAATGACACCATGTCGCAGGAACCACCCTGCCCCTTAACGTCCCTCCTGCTGGATTCAGCCTGAAGGTTTGGTCAGTGTGAAGCACACATCTGAGAAGTACAGCACAACATAAACAATACATATGTACATCATTTTTGGTAGTCCATTAGATTCTGCACTTTTTAAGGTAAATATTTAATTAATGAAGTTACTATATGTTTTCTGTCTGACTAAAACATTGCATGAATCCAGTAGGCATAAAGTGAGCTATGGGGCAATGCAAATAATACACAGACATTTTTTTGTATAAACAACCTTATCTATATCTGTAGTGAAACAGAAAGAGCTGCTTAACCATGTAAAGACATGAACAGAAGGAAGTGTGAGCAGAAGGAATGTCTCAACCATGACTCACCAATGTGTCCCCTCCCAGCAGCCATAGCAGGCCACGCCTCACACAGTTAGAATCCCAACTCCTCTATTTCAGCTTTTACCATGACAAACTGTGCCTTTGGGGTTTCCACAACACTATGTACAAACTAAGAATAATATGCATGTTTCTTTATATAATAATAAACATAGATTACATTATCTGTGTGCAAGAGCTTAGGTATTAGACTTCAATATACACCTGAAATCACAGAGCTCAAAAGGTCATTTGAAATGTACCCTTATTCACTGAAAATTCAAACTGTCAATATTGTCGTGTTTGTTCCTTTAAGATCTAAAGGTGAAATGTTTGCTGCTGATGCCCATTTCTTTGGAGTATATCAGTAAATGTTTCAACTGATTTTAAAACTGTCAACTGCAGAAATGCTGCGAAAAAGTCACTACCACATCATTTAACCCTTAGGGGTCTCTTACTTTTTTGCTCTACTTTAGTTCCTCAGACACAAAAAATGCTTATTTATTCTTTTTTATTTAACCTTTTTTTAACCAGGAAAGTTCCACTGAGATTACAAATCTCTTTTGCAGGGGAGTCCTGGCCCCATGTGTGTTTGGGGGGGGGGCTGTTGTACATGTTTTTGGTGGTAGGGGAAACCGGAGTACCCGGAGGAAACCGGAGTACCCGGAGGAAACCTACGCAGACACAGGGAGAACATGCAAACTCCACACAGAAAGGCCCTGTCCTATGAATGTCATAATTAATTCCATTCCACACCATACATAACAAATATTTAGGAATTTTCAGAAATTTTAACCCCTTAAATGTCAGGTTTAGTCTCTTTGTTAGTGTTCTGATGCAAAGAATACACAAACATTCCATGAATGCAAATCTGATTTCTTTCGATGTTCCTATCCAAATTTGGGACTGTCAAAACACAAAAAGTCTGATTGAATTTTTTTCTCAAAATTGGTTGTAAATAAATTGCTCCACCTGGGTCCTTAGGACAAAAACAAATGTGTTCAAATGGTTGCCATGGAAACAAGAAGGAATTTTATCCCAATGGAAAAGATCAAATAAAGACATAAATCATGTAGCAAATGTAAAACATGTATTCACTCCAAAATACACAACCTGCCCAAATTGTATGCCATTCTTATCAACACAGAATAAAATAAAATGCTAAAAGCCCAAACACATGACGAGTGACCCAGGAGGGTTAAACTCTCTACTTCCTGTTCCAATAAGATGATAAGTGACTAAATAATTAAGGCGTTTGTATTAATTGCTGTGCAGGTGTGAGGCTTAAGTCGTGTTAAGTAATATTCAGATCCCTTCCTGACAAAGTTGCTGTATTTATTGCTATATTAAACATTGGGCATGTGCAATGAGCCCCAGGGCCTTCCTTGCCAACAGCAGTGTTGTGCAAACTCCAAACAGTGTTGAACATTATCATTTGCAGACATTTTGGGTGTGCAGTAGGAGCTTAGAGAATGTAAGTTCCCAATTTGGGCAAAGCAAGTCTAGGATGAAAGAAAAACACTCCCACACATTCATCATATTTAGTAGTATGTATGTTTTTGTCATGAAAATTCATTCATTTTGTGTCACAGAGCTGGCCAACACAAATGATAGGTGTGTGTCTGCTCTAATGTGATCTGCCTGCTCTTTGCTCTGAGGTTGTTTTTACAGACACAGTTTAAGTTCAAAGATAAAGAGCAGTCACGTTATCATCATACAATGATTATAATAACCAGGACAATAAAAAATATTATATATAGCACAGCTGCTGACCAGACTCACAAACATGCTGGGAAGATCAGAAAGACATTCTGACAGGTATGACTGCTTTGCCTCAACACATTATGTCTAACTACATGTGAATGATTTTATGACTCACAAGCCACAACCAAGATAACCAAAAATCCATTTACCACAAGAGCATTTCATCTCCTACTAAAGTTGGATTTACAAACCTGATTCCCAAAAGTTTGGACACTGTACAAATTGTGAATAAAAAGGAATGCAATAAATTATAAATCACATAAACCTATATTTTTTTCACAATAGAATATAGATAACATACCAAATGTTGAAAATGAGACATTTCACTATGTCATGCCTAGAGAGCTACACATTCCCAGAAAGTCGGGACAGATAGCAATAAGTTAAATGTACATATTTGCAATTTATTAGGTCAATTTGCAACATGCTTGACTTCTCTCAGAAGTCAAAATGGGTATTCCCCCAATGCTGCAGAAAAAATAGTGGAGCAGTATGAGAAATGAATTTCTCAGAGAAAAAAATTGCAAAGAGTTTGAAGTTATATATGCTGTATCATCTACAGTGCGTAATATCATCCAAAAATTCAAAGAATCTGGAACAATCTCTGTGCGTAAGGGTCATAGCCGGAAAACCAGACTGGATGCCTGTGATCTTCGGGCCCTTAGACGGCACTGCATCACAAACAAGAATGCTACTGTAATAGAAATCACAACATGGGCAGGAATCCTTCCAGAAATCATTGCAGGTGAACACAATCCACCGGGCCATTGGCCGTTGCCAAAAAAAGGTCAAAAAAGAAGCTATTTCTAAACATGATCCAAAAGCGCTGGTGTTTTCTCTGGAGCCAAGGCTCATTTAAAATGGACTGTGACAAAGTGGAAAACCGTTCTGTGGTCAGACAAATCAAAATATGAAGTTCTTTTTGGATAACTGGGATGCCTTGTCATCCGGACTAAAGAGGACAAGGACAACCAAAGTTGTTATGAGCTCAGTTCAGAAGCCTGCATCTATGATGGGATGGGGTTCCAAGTTCTAGAACAACATACGCTCCCATCCAGACATCATCTCTTTCAGGGAAGACCTTGCATTTTACAACATGACAATGTCAGACCACATCCTGCATCAATTACAACATCATAGCTGCGTAGAAGAAGATCCATTTCTGAAATGACCAGCCTGCAGTACATTTGGCGCATCATAAAGAGGAAGACAAAGAAGACTTAAGACAGTTGAGAAACTAGAAGCCTGTATTTGACAAGATTGGGACAACATTCCTTTTCCTAAACTTAAGCACCTTTTCTCCTCAGTCGCCAGACTTTTACAGAGTGTTAAAAAAGAAAGAGGGGATATCACACAGTGAACACGGCCATGTCCCACCTTTTTTGAGATGTGTTGATGTCATACAATTTTAAATCAACTTATTTTTCCTTAAAATTATATATTTTTTCAGTTTAAGCAACATTCATGTTGTATTCTGAATAAAATATTGAAATGTCAACATCATTGTGTTCTGTTTTATTCACAAGTTGTACAGTGTCCCAATTATACTTGGGTTTTTAGCTTGTTCTACATGACTATGTCATGATCTGAAGCCTCACTTTCCATCAGTCTTAGGTAACTGTAGGATCAGGTCATTCTTTGACAAATGGAAAGAAAATATATTTATTGAAGAATCCTTGCAGCAGAGGAAGGTCAAAACAATGCCACAATCAATCCATGAGCAGCTCTTTTGCTCCCAAAAATCTACCAATCCCTGTGCTTGTCTGTGGCACTCACTAAATTCCTCTGGCCTCATCACACTTTATATACTTTGCAAACAAATACTGAAAAAATATGACCAACAAAGTTTTCAGCCACAACTGCCAGAAAAATTGTTTGGGATGCAAAAAAAAAAAATAAAGAAAGAATGAAAATACAAAATATCTTCAGCTGAAACACAGGACTCTCTGAAAAAATATGGAGTGGCTGTTTCAAGCTGCAGAATAAGGCACTTGAAGAAAAATGGGTTGCATGGTTGAGAAAGCCATTCCTATGCAAATGCCACAAAGGATTCTTGGATATCCAACATGAAAACAATTTAAAGCACAAGGCCCAATTGGCCTGTCATTGGCTACAGCAGCAGTTTGCCCAATTCTGGACTGGTCATCTCAGTCTCCTGACCTTAATATCATTGACACACTCTGAGAAGATCTCAAACATGTAGTTTATACAAGACAGCCTAAGAATTTACAGGAACTGGAGACTTTTTGCCAAGAAGAATGGACAGCTTTACCATCTGAGAAAATAAAGAGCCTCATCTACAACTACCACAAAAGAGTTCAAGCTGTCAGTGAGGTTAAAGGTGGCAATACACAGTATTAAGAACTGGGTTCACTTTTGATCAGGGTCATTTGGGTAGTTTCTGTTGTCATTTTGATTTAAAAAGAGTAAACACAATTGTTTGACAATCAATGGCTTCATCCAACCACTGACCATTAGTGAAAGAAAAGTTTTTGTGTTATCAATTATATTCTCTAAAAAATGGCCAACAAATTCTGCTATGTATGTAAACTTATGAGCACCAAGTTTGCTTGTTGCAGCTCTATGACCTTTGGGACAGCACTAAAGATGGCGCACAGAGAAAAACTCCCAGTGCAATCGAGGAGGCAAATTTTGAGAAATGAGATCCAGCCAAGCTGAGGAAATGTCCTAACTCCTTTCAACTGACCCAAATGTATCTTTTGGTCGCCATGATAAGAGCTGTCCAAATTCACACTTAAAAAAGGAATAAGGTTAAGAAAGGCGCTTCAATGCTTTCTTTAATACCTCCTTTAGCATATGAACCTCTAAACATTTCTTAGTGAACAGTAGGAGCTTAATGGCATCCCACAATTTATTGCACAACCAAAAAACTTTTCCCACAACGTTGGAGTTGAAGCCGATCTCCATGTGATAAGTGTGTGATGAGTTGGAAGGGACTATGCATCAACCTTTACACTTTTCTATAAATATCTGCATAAACCAAAGTTTATAAAAGACAGTGACTCTAGAGCAACAGCGGCTTATATAAATTTCAATGTTCACTGTTGATGTTTGCTGCAATAAAACACAGCTTTGAGCACATTTGTTTACATTTGAGCTCTGTGGACAGGAATAAGACACTAGGAGAGTCAGGGAGTGGAGGAATCGAGTGTGCTCTTTTAGAGAAATGAGATCCAGCTGTCCACACTCTCAGTGGAATAGCAAAGGATCTGTGTGAAAAACAAGACAGCTCGTAGTCTAACGTAGCCTTCCCATTGTTTGTCTTAAAAACTAAATAGATAGATCAATAGATTTGGCTTCCTTTTCCTCTCAGCAAAGTTTGAAATGACTTTGAACAAAAATTCTGAGATAGACCTAAAAGAGATTCTACTCATCATAAAGACTCAAGAAAAATGAATCCTGCTTGACCTTTGCCAACCACCAAGGTCAGGGCATCTTCGTTCGACTCGCCTTCTGTAGCCGCGAGTCTCCTTACACTGCTCAGTCTCCTTACACTGATCAGTCTCCTTACGCTGCTCAGTCCCAGTTGGAATGGACTGTGGACAGGAGCTGCTATAGTCGATCTCCTCACACTGATTTCTCCGCCGCTTCTGATCTCTTCTTTAATGTGTTTTCAAATCTCTACTGTCCTTTCAACATGGAAATTATTATCATATTCACGCAAAGGCGATGCAACCATAATAATCTGCATGTTATATCACTGTCCATAACTGCCTCTTCTACTTTCCCAATAGGCTTGTGGAACTGCCAGTCTGCTGTGAATAAAGCTGATTTCATTACAGCTTTTGTTCAACATTCTGGTCTTTCAGTTGTAGCACTTACAGAAACATGGATCAAACCAGAGGACTCTGCCACTCTCGCTGCCCTCTCTCATAATCACACTTTCTCCCACAGTCCTCGCCTCACAGGAAGGGGTGGAGGGACCGGATTACTTATACCTACTGACTGGAAGTTCAAACAGCTAGCACCCTTGTGTGATAACAGCTCCTTCGAGTTCCATGCTGTTACCATCACCCACCCTGTTAAAAGTAATTTTGTAGTCTGCATCATTTTACCTCAAGCGGGTCTCCCCATCGGCAACCCACAAGTCTGGTAACCAACTAGATCTTATCTACATAAAATACTGCTCCACTCAGCACACTCGGGTCACACCACTGCACACATCTGATCATTTCTTTGTAACTCTCGACCTCGATCTAACTTCTCCAGACACTGCAACTCTTTTACCGCTGGTCACTTTCTGACTAAACCTGCGTTCACTCAGTCACTCCCGTTTTTCTTTTGCCGTCTCTTCTACATTACCCACCTGAGGAGCTCTCTCTTTTAAACACCAACAACGCCACCAACACTCTGTGCTCCACGCTTACATCCTGCTTGGACAACTTATGCCCTCTTACATCCAGACCAGCCCGTACATCCTCGTCTGCCCCCTGGTTATCCAATGTCATCGCGCCAGCCTCCGATAAGCTAAGAGAAAATGGCACAAGTCAAAAGATCCATACCACCTGCCCACTGGATCCCATCCCCACACATCTCCTTCAGGCCATCTCTCCATCTGTCGTGCCTGCTCTCAACCAAATCATCAACTCAGCTCTCTCCACTGGGTCATCCTCCACAGCTTTTAAAGAGGCCTGCATCACACCACTACTGAAGAAACCCACTCTCAACACTACACAGACAGGTTTCCCTTCTTCCCTTCATTGCCAAAGCTCTGGAGCAAGTTGTGTTTAACCATCTTTCCTCCTTTCTTACACGGAACAACCTCCTGGACCAGAACCAGTCTGGGTTCAAGAGCGGACACTCCACTGAAACTGCACTGCTCTCAGTCATCGAAGCCCTTAGACTGACAAAGGCAACATCCAAGTCATCTGCACTCATCTTACTGTTCCATATACATGCATGTATATTTCCATATACGTGACATTCCTTGGCTCTGTCATTCAGAAGCTTTTCCTTTCACTGCTATGCAGATCACACTCAATTCCAATTCTCAATTCATTTCAACCTGACAATCCAACGGTCTCAGCACGTGTCTCGGCCTGCCTGAGTGACATCTCACTTTGGATGAAGGACCATCACCTGCAGCTGAACCTTGCAAAAACAGAATTGCTTGTCGTCCAGCACTGCCAGAAATCTGGGAGTGGTAATTGATGATCAACTTAACTTCACAAGTCATGTTGCCAGCACCACCAGGTCCTGTAGCTTCATTCTCTACAACTTTAGGAAAATTAGCATCAAGTTCAAACCTATTCTCTTGGCCTACAAGACCACCACTGGCACTGCACTCTCATATCTTAACTCTTAAATCACTCTCACATACTTTCTTTGGATCTGTTCCACATTGGTGGAATAATCGATCTGCTGCTACAAGATCAGCAGATTCTGTAGCCATCTTTAAAAAAACGCCTGAAAAAAACATTTCTTCCATCAACACCTGGCTGACAAACACTGATTTCTATTTCCTTTCTATTGATTCCTTCTCTTCTAAAAGTCTGTGAATGTTCTCAGTCATCCAGGACATCTTGAAAAAAAAGGTTTAAGTAACTACATAAACCACATCACTCTGTGCGAGGAGATTTTGTCTTTAGGATGTACCAGCTTTTGATACTGGTCCATCTGTTTAATTTTCAGCTGTAAAACACAGTATGGTGCCTTTGTTTCTGAATATAGGCTACAGTATACCCCAATACGCTTGTTAGGAAATGATGTTTAGAAATACATTTCATAAATGAACGCCTCTCATAAAACGTAATTTAATATTATTTAAATTTTAGCTTGAATATTAAAATATTTTATTTGTGGAAAATGCCCATCCCTATAGCAAAGCAATTGATATTTCCACCATCCTAACTTAACCCCATACACTCATCTGCCACAGAAGAGAAGCACTAAAAATGAGCAAGAGTAATGTGAAGCATCTGGGATGTATTTATGAGGCCAGTGCCTCATTTAGACATCATTTTATTTATATTTCAATGAGTTTTTGTGTGGCAATCTAGCGGCTGTTACATAACTAACCAACACAGTGTCCCTACCTGGAGAGCTACCAAACTCACACAGACTTCCTAGAGTTTAGGGCTGTGCAATTAATCGCAATTTATTCACATGATATTTCTAAATCGCAGATGGCTGCAATTTTATATATTTACTTAAATTCAGAATCAGTTTCTTTTGGCCAGTTTGATTTTTAATTGGCCAGTAAAATAAAAGCTGTATACTAATTTAGGCTAGTGAGTCAATCTATTTTTTATTTTACATTTACATTTATTCATTTAGCAGATGCTTTCATTCAAAGTGACTTACATTAAGGTTCTATTCACCAGTGTTACAGCTGGAACACCACTGGAGACAAAAGGGTTTAAGTGTCTTGCCAAAGGACACAACGACAGAACTATGTCAAGAGCGGGAATCGAACCGCCTACCTTTCGGTTGAAGGATTATCGCTCTACCACTGAGCCACTGTATTTTATGATATGGCCATAACTACTGGGAAACTAATGTGAGTCCCATTGTGTTCAGTAGGAACAGGAGTTTACGTGGCTGAGGTGGGAAGGAGGAAAAATGTTCAGCGACATCTGTAGAAAAGCTGACACAAGTAACGGACTTTTCAGCGGGTGCACAACAATAGCGATGGAATTAAGTTCAGTTCATTTTTGTCGAATCATATTGTGTGCTCTAGAGTTCAATTACAAAATATCCTTTCACTTTTTGTATAACGTCATCTGTTAACAAATAATCTGTTCTTTATCCTCGTCTTAAAATGTGAGTAAAACATAAAGCCATTGTAAGTGTTATTAAAGTATAAAAATTTAAAATGACAGGTAATAATAGACGAGGACGGAAAATTTACAACTCCGTCCATCAAAATGAGTGAGAAAGTCTAGTGCAACCTCTGATCCCAAAGTATGAGGGGAGACTAGAATAAACTCTTTTTCTTTACTCCACCAGCTGCAATGAAAACACAAGCAAATCAGAGGCTACTGTTCCAGACTGTGCCGTCCTCAACTAACCTGCTCCACCCAGAATGTTACACAATACTCTGAGCCATAGCAAGTCTGAGATTGGTCACATTATGCAAACAAAGAAACAGGTGAGACAAACGCTTGCTCTTCCCAGTTCTAAACCGCCATCTTAAACCATCATGGTAAATGGTATGCATTTATATAGCGCTTTTCTGCACCCTTCTCAGGCACCCAAAGCGCTTTACATCGTGCTTCCACTCACCCCATTCACACACATTCACTCCTGGGGCAGACAGAGAGGGGGGCTGCCACACAAACGGCGCTCAACCTTCTCCTACCACCACCAAACACACCTCTACAGTCACACACATTCATACACCAGTCAACAGACACTGCGAGCAAGGTGGGTTAAGTGTCTTGCCCAAGGACACAACGACAGTATGAAGTGGGGAGAGCGAGAATCGAACCTACTACCTTCCGGTTGATGGATGGCCGCTCTACCACTGAGCCACTGCCGATCATGACAGCTCCATCAGTGAAGTTGCCATTTAAGGAAATGCTTTCAGAAAAGAACGCTTCAACTTCACAAACAGCACTTAAATAAGTGCTTTGTGCAGATGTTTTTTATTGTGAAAAGTCCTACACATACTAAGAGCATTGCTTTAATAAATAATTACACATTTAAATGTTTAAACCTGACCCTACATTACAGTGCACCTAAGCCTGTAAACACAGAAGAGACACATTTTAGTGATGATGTTTTGTCTTAACAGTCCAATACTGAGAACATCTGCTGAGGCGATGGACATGTGCGCCCTGTGTAGAGGTGGATGTTGTCTGAACATGACTGGTATGCTAATCCATGTTTGTGTAAGTGTACTGTTCTCTTTGTTGAGACAAAGCAGACATACAGCAGGCCACACCCTGTGTTGCAGTCCACTAAGCACACGAAGCCCAGGTAAATCTCAACCTCATTCAAAGCAGACAAACAAGAAAGAGGCTTGGTTGTTTACCTCTCCCGCATTCATTCATATTATTGTCATCACTTCCAATACACACTCTTATCTCCTCTCTTTTACTCTTGAAGCTCCTTCTATTTAATCTATGTTTTAGTACAGCTCAGGAGAATTGCATTCTCTGTAATGGTTTTACAGTATGAACTAGTGTTAATTTCAGTCAAAAGACTAAAACTAAAACTAAATTAAAATTCCTTGTCAAAATGAACACTGGTATGTGTAACAGAACAATAGAACTACCAGTAGAACATTCCACTCATTCCTTTTTATCATAGTGATTTTTCCTGCTGTTACATGTTTTTTATTTTACGTTGTACTTGGTGGAGAATGTAGCTTGCATTTATACCTGGGGTAGAGAGCATCCGATTCGAATAGTATTCATGAGTATAAAGATTTCATCCCGAGGCACCTGTAGCTAAAATCGCCCACACAATGTATTAATAAACTGACTTCCTGTTTCCGGGATCCAGCGAAAGCCCATAAGAGAAGCCATAAAAAGCTCTGAGTCACCATCCAGTCACACGGTCCTGCAAGCCATAGCTGCCATGGCAACCACACACCAGACAAGCTGATCCAAATGGAACATGGAGAGCCAGTGAAAATGTGACAAAGACACACTACATCTGCCCCACACAAAGGCTAGACAGGCCCAGACCGGAACAACATGTAAAGTATATTGTAGTTTGGCTATGTGTGTTACTTTTAGAGATGAATAAGTCACTTCTGTCAAAATTTCCAACAGTTTAAACCTGAGTTCTTATACATCTGCTTAAATGTACAGTATGTACAAATAAAAAACTCAAGTGAACAAGTCAAATAACTACAGTCCAATTCACCCACTGTCGCTGACTAAAGACTGAACAAACAAAACTCCAGCTCTGTAATAGCCAGGCTCCAAAAAAGGAGAGTTATACATTTTATATTATGGTCATAATAATCTAAACATAAAGACCTGAAGAAGAAGCAATCACGCACTCACACACAGCTGTTGAGTTACTGTAATAACTGCTAAGAGCCAGGTGTAATTCATCACCTACTATTATCCAAATATTTCAGGCAGCGTTAGTGTTTCTGGTTGCTAGTAATGCTGGTGTAGATGTAAAGGTTAGAAAAAGGTTTTAACGGGTTGTATGAAGAAGCTGGGGGATGCAATGTTGTCACAGACAGAGTACAGAAAAATTATCAGAAGTAGAAAACTATGTCACTGCCAGACTCTAGTGTTACAGCCCTGTGGTTAAATGGGTCATTGGAGAACATTTTTACTTTGCTGAGATGTTGTAAGGATTTACACAGTATACTTCTATGCAAGTACAATATAGCTAACTTTCAACAACATTCAAGTGCACAGTGTGCAAAGACCTGTATCAGAGATCAGGATTCACAGTTTTATTACAGATTATTACTATTTTGTGGGCATTGAAAGCACTTTAGAACTATGTTTTTGTTACATTACAACTGTCAATAAAGATATAGATTAGATTCTGCTCCTATCTCCCTTAAAGGAATAAAGGTGGGGTTGAGGTGAGGTTGGTGCTTGTTGCATGAACCCCCATGCCCCTCTCACCTGGCTTTGAATTCTTTGTGCTCCTCACGGAGCTTGCCCAGCTCCAACTGCAGGCGGGCGCTCCTTGGCCACCTCATCCAGGGTCTTGCGTGCATCAGCCAGCTCAGTCTCGTATGCAGCCTTTATGCCAGACAGATCCCGCGTGACGGAGGAGTCAGACTCAGAGATGCGCAGCCGTAAGCTTGCGTTCTCTGTCTCCAGAGAGCGTACCTTCTCGATGTAGATGGCCAGGCGGTCGTTGAGGTTGCACAGGTCTTCCTTTTCCTGCAGACGCGTGATACGCGCCGGCGAAGCAGCACTACGGCCACGCTTCTGGCTGGGGGTTTCCATGGTAATAATAAAGTAATAAGGAAGAGATGAGGGAGCGGCTGGAGGATGACTCACTGACTGTTAGAGGAGGAGCAGAGAGAGGTGAAGAATGAGTCCTACTAACTAGGCATACTCAGAACAAACTGTTAAAGCCTTAACACTGTGTGTTCATTGAAGTTCAACTTCAGTCCTTGCAGTGTCCAGAAACATATTCATAGTTGAGTTAAACTTTTATGATTTATTTTGATAAAATTCACTCCACTTTGCTGCAGTGAAACTCTTTTCTGCATGTGCGTGCGTGCGTGCAAGCCAACTGTAGTGGACAAACCAGTCTCACACAGTCCTTCCATACACATATACTTCCTTATTAGCTCTGATCTATAAACCTTTGGAAAGCATGCATAATTACTATCTGTGTAAAGACATACTGTAAAACAAAACTACACTTCGAAGAATTGTCTGAATTACATAAAATAGGAATATTTACCAGAGGCTATGGAGCTACTGGACTGAGCTGTGGTTCTTCAGAGGTTTCGGTGCTGTTTGCTGAGTGGGAGTTGTGCCTTGGAGAAGCAGAGGGTCGCTCTGTGGAAAAGTGCGGCTCACTGTGCACTGTGGGTGTGTGCCTTTGGCTGGAGTCCTCAACACGGTGCTAGCTGCTGCTCACTGCACATGTACAGCTCCTGGGAGGGGGGTTGAAAGGAGCGGGGGCGGAGCCTGGGAGGAAGGCAGCTGCTGGGCCACATCAGCCTGGGCTTTTCCTTTCTCCACTCTTTAGACAGATCCAGACTGCTCTTTCCTCTGTCAGTAAAAGGACTGACATTGCTCGGTGATCAGAGACATAGTCCGTCAATACAGCCAGCTTGTGCCGCGGCAGTGCAGTTCAGCACAAACATTAAAGATAAATAAAAATAAGTAAGAGAATATGAACAACACATTTGTTCAGAAAACAAGATGAAGATTACCTAATAACAGCGCTCTGGTGTTATCCGCGGCAGAAGAATAAGCTTAATCTAACAACACACTCCTTTTATTTCACTGGATTATTGACACAAAACCCTGCAGGCATGCTGAAGTCCACTAGTCTGACATTGACTTGATCCAGATTTTATATGTGTCTGATCAGGGTGGAGAGTATGTCACCATGGAAATAGACTCAGGGCATTAGTGAGTGTGTGGTTGTGTTTAAGAAGCACTGGGTAAACAAGGCCAACACAGCACTTTTGGGCATGGGATGGTATGGGGCGTGTCCTGGCTCTGCCAGTGGAAAGGAGCCGTCACTCCCTAGAGATACCTCTCACTTACGCCTGTGCACACATTCCCCTCCACCTCCCACACACACTTTTACAATTCACATTCCTCATTCACAACAGACTGTTGAGTAGTGTCTTGACAATAATAAAATGAATAAGATCAGTGCAGAGTTACGGAGCATGTATTCAACATGAATACATGCATGGTTCCAGTGCCTAAAACACTGCATGCCAAAGACCTCAGCAGCTTCAGACCAGTGGCTCTGACATCCCACCTCATGAAGACACTGGGGAGACTAGTCCTGGGACATCTCCTCATCCATGACCCCGCTGCAGTTGGCTTATTGGCCCAAAATCGGTGCAGGACACCGTTATCTTCTAGCTACATCGCGAGATAGTGGACTCAGTACCTGGGTGTTCACCTGAACAATAAACCGGACTGGACTTACAACACAGATGCACTGTACAGGAAGGGTCAGAGCAGGCTCTACCTCCTGAAGAGACTGCTGTATTTTAGAGTGCAGGGGATGCTCCTGAAGACTTTCTATGACTGGCATCAGCCATCCTGTTTGGTGTGGTCTGCTGGAGCAGCCTTATCATTAAAAGGGAGGGGAAGAAGCTGGACAACGTCCAGAGAACAGTCTAGGATTGGGTGACAGAAGGGTCCTGTCATCTATGCTGGACCATGAGTCCCACCTCATTCAGGACACACTGTCAGCTCTGGAGAACAGATTCAGTTTCAAACTGCGGTTTGTGAAGGAAAGATTCTGCAGGTCTTATCTTCCTCCTGCTCTCAAACTCTACATTGAACACTGCTAACACATGAACTCTTTTCAGCATGCAAAATTTTCTCAATCATGTACAATCTCACCCTGCAATATTTTTAATGTGCAATACCTGTTTTCAATACGGATTGGGCAATATAAACTATTTATTCACATATGTACTGTACAAATGCATTGCCTAGTTCATTTTGTTTTTGCATAGCTTTACTTTGTTCTAGCATAGTTTTCCTAATCCACATGTGTATAGTCTATTTTAGTTTATTTTGTTTTAGCATAATTTAATTTTATTTTCTATTTTATGTTTGATTACCTTGTCTTAGAATAGTTTTTAATTTAATTTATGTTATGACCAGGTTGGCTTTATACTTGTGTGATAGTCTTTTTATTTGTTTGTTTTTATGGTTTTATAAAGGTTTTCTTATCTTATCTTATTCACACATAATTTAATTTAGAAAGCAGAAAAAATTAGAGGCCCAGGCATAATTTTAGAGTTTAGTCTAGAGAGGTGTGTTTCTTCTTTAGTTTAAATAGAATCTAAAAAGTGACTGGCCCAAGAGGGAAATAAAAACTGAAAGTCATTATAGCAAAAGAATACAATTCATTTAGGAAAGCGCAGCCATTTTGATTCCATCTGAATGACATGACTTCGTCCCAGAGAACCACATTCTTCTAAAGGCATAATTGCCTGAATTCATCATCATCATTATCATCAACATCATCATCTTATTATTATAATTATCTTATTATTTCTAGCAGTACAGGGTGCTGATTGATCTGACAAGTGAAAAATGTAAACACTGCAAAAAAAAAAAGGCAATTTTCTCCAACTGAACAAAATTAACAACTGAACTAATCATCTTTGGGCCACAGAAACAGAGAGAACGTGTCAGCAGTCACCTCGAGGCTCTTTCTCTAAAATCTAAAAACCAGGTTAGAAATCTAGGGGTCATCATGGACTCAGAGTTAAATTTCCAGAGTCACATTAAGTCAATTACATCATCTGCATTTTATCACCTTAAAAATATTTCCAGAGTCAAAGGAATAATGTCTCAACCAGACTTAGAGAAACTTATTCATGCTTTTATCTCCAGCAAGTTAGATTACTGTAACGGCCTGCTCACTGGTCTCTCAAAAGGAGGGTTAAGACAGCTGCAGCTTATTCAGAACTCTGCTGCTCGGGTTCTAAAAAAAAAGTTAGTGAGTGTCTGAATTGTGCTATATAAATAAATATCCCTTCTCTGCTAGTGCTACTTCCATTAACTAGTCACTTGCACTCTATACGCTAGAAGTGGCTGACAATACGTCTCTAATGGACTTTGGAGGACTTCTAGAAATGGAACATGGTTTGGCCCAATGTGCATGGGGTCAGACAGGGGTTCTGTTTCAGAGCAGAAACTTGACTTTTAAAACCACTACCGAGGAAGACCAACGTCAACAGGCTGTGCACATACGCAATGAGTGCCATCCACTAGCGGAGATGACGTTAATTAAACGCTAATTAACTCAAACGTTAATTATCGCAGTCGTGCAGCCTGTAAGTAAGGTGGTATTTATCTTTAGATTAGTGCACTTTAACAGTGACGTTACCCGTCGGGTCACTTCTAAAAAAGCTGAAAGGCTTCTTTTCAAGAGGTTGTGGTCGTGTTCGGACATAGACAAGCGCAGTCCGCAGTACTCTAACTCCGCAGTGGCTTTTCTTCTTTAAAAAATTAAAAACTACAATAAGACACAGAGTCAACACTATAGATTTACCTTCCATATGTTCATGTGATGAAACAGTCAGCAACGGCCCCTTGCGACCACAGTCAGGACTACAGACAAGCTCTGTGCGCTTCTGACAGAGGCACTAAAAAGCTAGCCTGGCGTGACCATACCTACTTCCTTTCTCAGCAGAAATGGAGGTAGGTGTGTTCGAGATGAACTGTGGGTCGCCTGGATTGTAGATTAGAGCAGGCGGCCTCAGCGATTGGCGGGGGGAAACGGCTAAACAACCTCTCGGCCAAAGGACAGATTATGAACGCTCTTCTGCTTCAAAACCTGTGCTTAACCCACCATTGACTGAAACTATTGATGACACCGCTGATTATACCATTTTAATTGACGAATCGGCTTTGAAAGCAGTTTTAATTAAGACAAATACATCTCATAAAGTTGATTTGAATAATGTGTTCTCCATATTTTATAAGTCTTAACAGTTTTCACTGGTTTCTAGTGGACATGTTGTTTAAATGAATAAAAGGTGTGGGTGTGGAGGAAAGGGGGCAGTGAAAAGTCAGCGCTCAGGTCCAATCAGCCGTCACTGCTCACACTGACATGACATCATTTCCCATAATGCACTCAAACCTTGTAGTCCATGCAGGCAAGGCGAGCGCAGTTGGTAAAAAGCAACTGCGGTATGAAAGTATTATAAAGTCAAAATTATTGAGAGCGTGCAAACACGATTTCGAGCGAGCAGGCTACAATGTGAGCGAGCATACACAGATCTGAGCGAGCATGCGCCCTCGTTTCTGTGTCAGCGCGTGCGCAAATCTGTCAGTGCGCTCTCAGTTCTGTGTTAGCGCTCGCTCCAGTCCGTCTGTGCACTCTCACGATTCCGTGTTTGCTCCCTCTCTGTTTTTGACTGTGTTTGAACAGTAAGCTGCTGAGGGCGCAGTAAGTTTTCAAAAAATATCAACAGGACACACCCACATCCGGGTATAAGCTCACTTTACTTTCAATGTAAAAGTCAAACAAGTTAAGCTACAATAATCACACTGTTTTTAAAGCAAAAACAAAAAAAATAAATATGGAAAACGTATGTAGAAGAGTACAAAAGGTACAAGCGGATAATATATACTTTTTAAAGTTTGGATTGTTTATTCACATTTTTGTGAGGATAAATCCCTTGAGATGAAACATTTAGTTTTCGAGGGAGTCCTGTTACTCACATTCATTCTCTAGGGAAACTTTAGAGTTGCCAGTTGACCTATACATGCATGTCTTTGGACATTATGCCTATGCCTATTAACAGAAAATGACTAACTTGATAAATATAAGCCCTAATGTAGTACCTCTGTTACCTCACTAGATGGCAGCAAAAGTTATTCATAAGAGAACCATTCATCTACTGGTCACTGCAATCATTTGTGTAACAGAATAAACAAAATATGATGTCACACTACTAAATGTATTTCTTTATTACATAATAATAATAATAATAGTTGTATTTTTTATTTATTTTTTTACTTTTTGATTTATTAGTACCTCTCCTGATTGCAGCAAGACATTACTACACCGGGGTTTGAGTGATGTGTCCTACAAACTGAAGTTCTATCCCACGTGTGATTCTCTTTGCAGCAGAAACTAAATAAATAAATAATATTAATTAAATGTAAGTTTTAAATGTGAGATTTGACTGCTTCCTGCCTTCAAAACTCAGCGGTGTCAGAGACAGGGGACATAAATAAGGCTCAAATGAATAAAAACACAACAAACTCCAGAATCTCAACCTGACCAGTCAGTTCTTATTCAAAGCAGGCCACTGCTCCCGATAGTTTGTGACTAATAATAATTTCAATAAGCTGTATTATTTACACTGATAATAGCTGGTAACAGTACCTTTACTGTATCAATGTGTAATACATATACAAATGTATTTGTGGTTTTTTTTGTGCTGTATGTTCTGCTGTTGCGCGACACTGCACTTGGGACAATAACATATATTTGATAGATTGACTGATACTGCACAGTTGGAACAGGACACTATTTGGACCACTTTGTCCCAGTGAGACAGACTTTATTCTCCACATTTTGTCCATAATCATCCAGCCATTAAGATTCATTCCAAAGTCAAGCACAGTTATGTACCTACATATTTTACATTTCTATTTCTGTGAACCACAGGATATATTTTGTTTTATTTTAACATTAATTTAAATGTGTTTCATTATTGGAAATATCTGAAAACCATCTTGTTATAGACCTGTTACCTCCAAGTCCTTTGGGTGAGGTCTTTTTAACTCCAGGACCCACACAAATGGCTACAACACACCAACTGCCAACATTTCTGCTCTTCTCCTTTTGTTGTTTTTGATGTTGACCATATAATGTGCTTCTGAAGGTCGACAGACTATTAATATAGTTCCTACATTAAAAATGTTTCTGTATTTTAAGTCTAAATGAAAGAAAAAAGTGTGATTAATATATAGACTGTACTGTATGGTGTGGTCTGCTGATGAAAGTTTATAGTTTATAAAATTATACAGTGTATAAGTTACAGCTTTAATCTGTTTATCTGGGAGAATTTAAGATGAATATATACAATTTATTAATTACTTGTGTGTGTTAATAGATTATTGATACAATAGAAAATGATAATAGTTTAGAAAATCGAGTTTCAATAATAGTTTTAGGTAACTAGTTTTGAATTAACTTGGGGCAGTGTGTAATCTACAGCACCACTTTTGGGATGTGCAATAATAATAAAAAAAAACTGTAGTTTTAGCTTCTGAACAAGCATGAAATCTTCATTCTTGCTTTTGTTTGTGGCTGACAAACAGTGTTTGCTGTGTTTATAAGTACAGTATATGTTTGCCTATGTCTGATTTTGTTTCTGTTGTTTTTTTTTCTTAATTAACATCAACCGAGGCCAACACTCGCAGAGCCTGTTTACATATCTGTTTTCATTAATATGGATTGTCCCTCCTTTATAAATAAATAATTCATAAAATACAACCTGGAAGGAACTACTTCCTTCCGCCAAAACCTTAACGTGCGCAATACACATTAACTATCCTTGGATAAAGGGGGACACTACTGAAAGCAACCTGCAGCACGTCCCTTCAGGAAATTGCAAGCAGCGCCAAACTCTGCCATTCTTCCCGTCAGCGATGGAGGACAACACTACAAGATCGACTGTGAGTTTCCACACATCTAAGTTATTAGTTTTATTGAACTTTTACACTATACACCCTCTAATTGTGTATATTTTGTAAGATTTCTTAACTTCCAACAGTTGACTTCATTGCCTGTCTCTGCCACATAATCGGCTGCCATGCTGCATTTTAACTTACTAAGCATTAAAAACAAGTTTCAGAAAACATTAAAATCTTTCATGCAATTCAAAGTAGGCTACATGAAACTGTCCGCCAAAGGTAGACTACATAAAGGCAATTAGGCTAATATTAAAAATGACAATGACATGGTAAATAAATGTAATGACAAAGTTCTTGTACAAATGTCTTTAAGTGTGTTTTGTGTTGATATTTGTTTAAATGGGGACAACTGAGATAACAATCGTCAAAACAATCAAAAGTCTGGTTCCTCATTGAGGAAATACGTAAATGCCTAGGAAATAAGCCTATTTAGTTTTTAGAAGTGGTATGAGAAAAAATGATAGGTCTTGAGTCAAATGGTTGTCTTTGTGGAATTTATTAGTGACAGAATTTAAAAAAATAAAATTTAGAGTTATCCGGTAAGTGCCGGTAATCCAGTCTGTGTTTTTGGATTAATGTTAAAGCACAGGTCCTTCGTAAAAACAAAATTACATTGACTGTGCTTAATTTTAGTTGCTTTTTACACTGCTCTCTGTTTATAACAGGGTCAAGGTGTCGAGTGTGTTGCTGAGGCAATGACCAGAGCTTTGCTCAATTTGATTTCCAATAAAACAACGAGACAAGGGGTGTCACCAAATGCCAACATCAGATCCCATGGTATAACAGAGAACAGCGTTGACAGTGAAATGTAAAGGTAAGCCCTAACTTTGTTTAATTTCTTCACGCTGCAACAAAGCAATGTGTTAACAGTCTCTTCATTTTGTAGGGCCTTTCCAAGTCTTTATAGGTCAAGAACAAATTTTATTTATGTGGAGAAAAGACAAAGATTTTCTTCCCCTCCATCAAAACGGATAAGATCAACTGATGTTGATGTACAGAGTACAAACAATAACATAAATGTTAGTGCATAAGTTGTATAAATGTGTAAGAATGTTTAGTGAATGTATGTGGTGATGGTCGGAGGCGCAAAATGGCTGCCACGTCTCTGTCAGTCTGCCCCAGGGCATCTGTGGATATAGTTGTAGCTTACCATCACCTGTGTGACTGTGTATGAATGAATAATGGACGGCCTGTAAGCGCTTTGAGTCCCTTGGTCCCTCGGGAGAAAAGCGCAATATAAATCCAATCCATTATTATTATTATTATTATTATTATTATTATTATAACAACAATAACAATTATTACTTTTTTGTAAAGACTTAATTTAATCATCCCCTGAAAAAAAAAAAAGTCTTACAGACATAAACAACTACAGACTTCACTATATATTTTTTAAGTTGTACTTCAATGGAATTTTTCTATCTAATATTATATATGTTTTATTTTGATATTGAATTAATTGTTTTTGAGTAAATTGTAATTGAATATGTTGCAAAATGCATGTAAGACCAATACTAAAATGACATTCTAATTTTAAGATCAAAAATGTATAGAGGTCAGTGTCTTTTCTATATTTCTACAGGTATATCTACTTGACCACCAGAGCGAAACCACACCTGATTTTGAACAGTCAACTGATGTTAGCAGGTCTGGGAAAAGGTTCCATTAATATCAGGCCTGAAACTTCCCCCAATGAACCTATTCCTAATTTTCATATTTTACATTAGGTTTTGTTTTGGCTACTAGTCAGTTTAGTCAATGTAGTCTGTGTAATTTTTAATTTTAATCTGTCAAAAAAGATTCAGTGCCTGCTGGAACAGCAATTTTCTAAAATGACATCCATCATCGGCGGTTGGCTAATTTATGAAGCACAAGGTGTATATATAACTTTGTCCTTCACCCTCCGAGGGTGGTCTCATCCTTTGAGCTTGGGTCCTCTACCAGAGGTCTGGGAGCTTGAGGGTTCTGCGCAGTATCTTTGCTGTTCCTAGTACTGCACTTTTCTGGATTGAGATGTCTGGTGTTCTTCCAGGGATCTGCTGTAGCCACTCTTCCAGTTTGGGGGTCACTGCCCCGAGTGCTCCGATGACCACGGGCACCACTGTCGCCTTCACCTTCCAAGTCTTTTCTAGCTCTTCTCTGAGCCCTTGGTATTTCTCTAGTTTCTCATGTTCCTTTTTTCTGATGTTGCAATCACTTGGTATTGCCACATCAACCACAACGGCTTTCCTCTGCTGTTTGTCCACCACCACGATGTCTGGTTGGTTCGCCATTACCATTCTGTCTGTCTGAATCTGGAAGTCCCACAGGATCTTGGCTCGGTCATTCTCTACCACCTTTGGAGGTGTTTCCCACTTTGACCTTGGGGTTTCCAGTCCGTACTCCGTGCAGATGTTCCTGTACACTATGCCAGCCACTTGGTTATGGCGTTCCATGTATGCTTTCCCTGCCAGCATCTTACACCCTGCAGTTAAGTGTTGGATTGTCTCAGGGGCCTGTTTGCACAGCCTACACATTGGGTCTTGTCTGGTGTGGTAGATCTGGGCCTCTATTGCTCTAGTGCTCAGGGCCTGTTCCTGTGCAGCCATGATGAGTGCCTCTGTGCTGTCTTTTCAGTCCAGCCCGTTCTAGCCATTGGTAGGATTTCGTGATATCAGCCACTTCAGTTATGTTCCGGTGGTACATCCCATGTAGGGGTTTGTCCTCCCATGATGGTCCCTCCTCCAGCTCCTCTTCCTCTGTTCCCCATTGCCTGAGACATTCACTAAGCACGTCATCTGTTGGGGCCTTATCTTTGATGTACTTGTGGATCTTGGATGTTTCATCCTGGATAGTGGCTTTCACACTCACTAGTCCACGGCCGCCTTCCTTACGCCTAGCGTACAGTCTCAGGGTGCTGGATTTGGGATGGAACCCTCCATGCATGGTGAGGAGCTTTTGTGTCTTAACGTCTGTGGTCTGTATCTCTCCCTTTGGCCACCTTATTATTCCCGCAGCGTATCTGATCACTGGCAGGGCGTAGCTGTTTATTGCCCGTGCCTTGTTCTTGCCATTGAGCTGACTTCTTAGGACTTGCCTTACTCGTTGGAGGTATTTGGCAGTTGCTATTTTCTGTTTTCCTTGTTACCTCTACAAGGTTGCCATTTGCCTGTGGTATTCCAAGGTACTTGTAACCATCCTCAATGTCTGCTATTGTTCCTTCTGGTAGTGAGACCCCTTCTGTGTGAACTACCTTCCCTCTCTTTGTCACCATTCGACTACACTTCTCAAGCCCGAATGACATCCCAATGTCAGAGCTGTAGATCCTGGTGGTGTGGATCAATGAGTCAATGTCCCGCTCGCTCTTAGCGTATAGCTTGATGTCATCCATGTAGAGGAGGTGACTGATGGTGGCCCCATTCCTGAGTCGGTATCCATAGCCAGTCTTGTTGATTATTTGGCTGAGGGGGTTCAGACCTATGCAGAACAGCAGTGGGAACAGAGCATCTCCTTGGTATATGCCACATTTGATGGATACTTGTGCAAGTGGCTTGCCATTGGCCTCAAGGGTGGTTTTCCATAGCCTCATCGAGTTTGCAATGAAGTGTCTTAGAGTCCTGTTGATGTTGTACATCTCCAAGCATTCAGTGATCCATGTGTGTGGCATTGAGTCATATGCTTTCTTGTAATCAATCCAGGCAGTGCACAGGTTGGTGTGTCGGGTTCTGCAGTCTTGGGTGACTGTTCTGTCAACCAGGAGTTGGTGTTTGGCTCCTCTGGTTTCATTGCCGATGCCCTTCTGTGCTTTGCTCATGTATTGATCCATGTGCCAACTTATCTTAGCCGCGATGATGCCTGACATGAGCTACCATGTTGTGGAGAGACAGGTTATTGGCCGATAGTTGGATGGGACTGTACCCTTTTATGGGATCCTTCAGGATCAGGATTGTACGCCCTTTGGTAAGCCATTCAGGGTGCGTCCCATCCCTTAGCAGCTGGTTCATTTGTGCTGCAAGGCGCACATGCATTGAACTTCTTTAGCCAGTAGGTGTGGATCCTGTCAGGGCCCGGTGCTGTCCAGTTTTTCATACCTGAGACTCTTTCTTAGATGTCTGCCGCTGTGATGGTAACTGGATTCTGTTCAGGGAGGTTGCTGTGGTCCTCTCTCAGAGCCACCAGCCACTGCTGTTGTGTGATGCCTCCCTCTCCCATATACTTTTCCAGTATTGTTCAGTTTCCAGCCTTGGTGGGTCGGCTCTGCTCTGTTATTATTCTGCCATTGAGCATACACTTTCGCAGGTTGAGTTGCGAACAGCCGATTTATTCTTCTGGCTTCATTCTCTCTTGTGTACCTCTTTAGGCGGCTGGCCAAGGCTTGGAGCCTTTGTTTGGCAGTTTCAAGTGCTTCAGGTATTGGCATCTGGTTGTACCTATTAGGTACTTGTTTTCTCATTGCACCTCTCTTGGCCTCTGTCAGTTGGCTCACTTCTCTCCGTGCCTTCTTGATTTTAGCCTCCAGCCTTTGTTTCCATGGTGGGTACTGTTTCTCATGGTTGCTCTTATAGCCAAGCATTTCGAGGATCACTGCTGCTGAGGTGTATATCAGCTAATTGGTTTCAGTGATGGTTGTGGTAGGGATCACACTCAATGCTGCATTTAAATCTTCTAGGAGACTTTCTGATGGTACTTCACTTAGCCGTTGTAGTTGCCGTCGGGTTGCCTTTCATTCATCCTCGCCATGATCTTGTCTTTCAGGTCAGTCGCTGCCTCGTTCAACGTTGTTGGGGCTTCGTACCCAATCGCTGGTTGGGGAGCCCCTGTTGGCTCCCCTCTGACCTCTCGTCCTGGCTCCCCCTTGCCGTAGCACTTGTGTTGTATCTCGGCAATCTCAAGTTGTGATAGCAGTTGCCGCTTGTGGATGTTGGAACACTGAGCTACTAGTTGCTTCGATGTAAGCGTGGACTGTGGGTTTCGAAGTAACCATTCATCCCACATCCTCTTCATGTAACCCCTCTGACTAGGGTTACTGGAGTAGTAGCATTACAACAGAGCCTTGTTATCACATCTCGCCCATCTTCGTGTTGTTCTTGTTCCTGTTACAGTAGCCCATTTGTCATCAAGTTGCTCTGGTTCCCCAACACCTGACGCAGACCTTGTTTGGCCGGTCGCCGTCTGATCCGGCTTCTCATAGCATTTATTGTCTCTCATCATTTTTATGAGGTAGGCAGTAGCGTGAAGGGTCTTGCCTAAGGACCCCCACTGGATAGCGCCCCGAGGGGGATTCGAACCCATCAACTGTTTCCTCTTAATGTGCTAGTGGCACACATCAAACAATGTGCAGGCGAACCCAACAAAAAGGTGACATTTAATTACCAAGCATTTATATAATGCCTAACAATTTTACATTCTAATTATTTTTTTGCATATTTACACATTCACCCATCCAGATATTTTTAGTTTTCTGCATAGATTTTTAATTGTCCTGAGAATTAACTTTTCAAGTTATGATTCATGTTCGTTTGAATTTTTATTGACACTACTACTACTATAGAATTCAAAGTCTACTTTATTGTCAATTCATGTACAGTGCCAAATGAACAGTACATACAGAGAATGGACATTCTGTTTTTCTTGGGCACCAAGTTACGTGGAGTACAATATAAAAATAATAAAGTAATAATAAAATAATAATATAACTAATAAAGACAAATACAACAAAGCAACATAAGTAAAAGCAAATAAAGTGGATGGGGCTGATCTAAGAAGCTATTCAGACTTGTTAAAGCGACTATGGAGCATGATGAGCAGTCCGATGCTGTGTGTTTGGTGAAGGCAAGTTTGTGGTGTGTGTGTGCGTGCGTGTGCACAGTTCCTGGCATTTTCATGTGAATGTCATTATGAGAATCTCCAGATTATTCTGCAATCAGGTTCAAATGCTATAAATGTACAGACATATTTAGCCCAGAGAACATCACATGTTCTAAAAACATACATATACACAAAGTATAATTGTCTTGTGTTTTTGATGTGTAACAATTTTTACTCACTCTGGTTTTGTAGACAGAAGACAGATGCCCTATGTGTTTTGAACAGTGGCCAGTTGATGGAATTGAGTATCATGCCAGCATATGTGAGGGGTATAATATTAATTCCTAATAACAGCAATATTACTTTTGCATGTTGTAATTGATGTAGTAAAGAACAGTCCTATATTTTCTCTCTCCTTTTAAATAAGAAATGACAGAGAAGCTGGAACAGTTACAGGACCCCCATGTTATAGAAACCTTGGGAAATAAATGTTTGATGATAAAATATCAAGGTAAGAATAATTTGATGAGTGAATGTTCAATGTAACTGTTTATACATTTTTGTGGTCAAGGGTGAGATATTTTAGAAATGTAGTTG
This sequence comes from Neodontobutis hainanensis, assembly GCA_024349245.1. NCBI lineage: Eukaryota > Metazoa > Chordata > Actinopteri > Gobiiformes > Odontobutidae > Neodontobutis > Neodontobutis hainanensis. Next base: position 78,645 of record JALDNG010000457.1, on the reverse strand, counting down.
TCATAAACTAGAACCAAGAGATGTGGTTTAAAATTATACATCTAACACCGGATTTCTTCAGTAATGAATATTTGGTGTCCATAAAAGGAAAACAAAAGTAAACCCAGGTTTAAAGACATGCACATGTCTTTAAACATGTGCATGTCATAAACAAAAAACATGTGCATGTGCATGATTTTTTAATGGTGTTTGTGTTTCTTTGTCAGTGTGGAAGACGTGATGAATTGCATCAGCAGCAGAGTGAAAACTGACAAGTTCCAAATTAATGTAACACGAGAAAACATTCTCCAGAGAGGCCTAAAACAATGGTTGAGGCAGAAGAAGTCAACGCCTGAACCAGTTAAGTGTCAGCTTTATCACTGAAGCTGGCATAGATACTGGTGCATTGAGAAAATAATTTTTCATTTCAAACACAAAAATTCATGTTATTAACAAGGGCCATAGAAGGTTATTTTGGAATATTTTTACCACATTTGGAACCTTCATCAGGAGGCCAGCATTTATTAGGATTATCTGACTGCATTCAGTCTGATACGGAGTATCCTGAGTAACTGGTTTTAAAAAGCTTTATAAGGTGTGAGAGGCAACATGGTGCAATAGTATTTTGATAAACATCATTGTCATGTAAGATATTTTGCATTTCTGTGATTAAACAGTGATACCTGCTGGCACTTAGGTATTTTGGAACATTTGAATGAATCATGCGGGGCATCATGTTAAGGATAACAATTGAAATATGTTAGTGGTTCAAAGGAAAGCTTGCATCACACAAAATGTCTATTGGCCACTGCTATGTTTACAGAAATGGTGGTTTGCATTGAGAATCAGTTGTTTGAGGCGGCAGGTGAAGGAAAAGGAAAGAATCCTTTGTACTCGCCACATGACATGGAGAATGGGCATTTTCGGTAAATATTTAGTAGTTATGAATAGCTGTAAAATTTGGAATAGTATTGTTTTTATATCATAACTTGACCTGTCAGTTACAACTCATATCATGTTTTTGCAGCTAAGCAGAGCATTTGATTCCAGTATGTTCTTTTAACAGTTAAATAAATGTTTAGTTTGCTCTTCAACATTTTAACACAAGTGAACTGTACATACATACAGGGGTATTTTATAATGTTTAGAATGTCTTAAATAGACAACATATAACTGTATCCTTAGATAAGATTAATATATTATCAGTTAAGTATTCAAATTGTATTATGATATTTGTGAGATTTGTGACATTTCTTTGCCAACTCTTTCTTGGAATCAAAGAGGATTACATTATAAGTTAGGGATAGAAGGAGGGTTAGAGATGTTTTGATGGTATGATGGAACCCTATGGTATCATCATAGATAATTAGACCATTCAAAGTGGCTAAACGTTTTAACACCACTGTATATCTGCCTTAGAACAATTCATTAAATTTATATTAGACTTAGACTTGTGCATAGCTGAATATGTTCACTTACTCAAGATACTTACAAGAACACTTGACAGAGCCGTTGGCCAGATATTTGCAGCAAGTTTGGCTTAGGGAGGTCCAGCACCTTGCTTTCTTTGTGAATGGTGCTACAAATACATCTCCTGTGGTGACCTGAGTGGCATCCCTATTTCTGCGGATGATATATCTGATGCTGGGAACAGAGAACTTGTTCAAGGGGTTAGAATCCCAATAAGATTTCTTGCACAAAACAGCTAGAATCAATATTATATAATAATATTAGGCTATTTAAGCTCAACATTTAATTGGTACACTCGTGTGTGATGTTTAGATTGCTCAGGCCACTCAAACTGATTTGGGGGATATGACATGTGACATATATACCTGTGGCTACACCAGTGTTATCAATGTAGCAAACAAAGAGAGGATTCTACGGTTAGTGTGTTTTTTTTGCTTCGATTTAAAAATACAAGTCATTTGCTTGAAGCACTTGAAGTCTAAGGCCAGTTGTTTTGTCCTATTTACTAAACCAAGAAAGTTACAAACATAACATATTGTTACATGGTTTGTCTGGAAACTCCACTGCTGTTTCAAAATTAAAATCTAGTTATCACTAGATGTAATGCATGTGAAGGTTCTCAGTCATCCAGGACATTTTGGAAAAAAAAGGTTTTAGAAAAAGCACCTGGATCAGTTTTCAAGGTAAAGATGTTTCGTCTCTAATTCAAGCCTCAACTTTAACAATGATACAAATTTACAACTTAAAGTATTTTTATCTGCACTCTTGTTTTAAAATATTTTACATTTTTATGATGTTCCTAATCTAAATCTTGTAAATTGCCTTTTATTCTTGTAAAGCACTTTGAGTTACCCAGTGTATGATTTGTGCTATATAAATAAAATTGCCTTGCCTAATTCCAAGAGACTTTCCCAGAAAGTCTCCAATTCCAAGAAGAAGTCTCTTGGAATTGGAGACTAAACGTCTTCACCTTGAAAACTGAGTCCAGATGCTTTTACTCAAACCTTTTTTTCACTAGATGTAATCGTCACATTTTACAATTTACTTAGACTCAAGTGTAGTGTTTAATTAATAATTAATATTTTGATATCAAAATATTGTCTCGTTGAGGGCACCACTCTAGATTGACAGTTCTAGAGAAACTGTTGTATTTAGTCTCAATGTTTTAATCTGAAGGATTAGAATTCTCCTGTTCTCGAATATTGTTCTGATATAAACACGGAAAAAACAATGAAAATCCTTAAAGTTTTATGGGGTTTTATTAAAGATTACACAAGTTAAAACAATGAATAATGATGAGGACAGGACACAAAGGGATAATTATTAACAAATGTTGAGGATAATTAACACAAACAATGATTGACATTGAACAATGGCATTTACTTATTAGAACTTTGGTGGAGTAAAGTAGTTTGACCATTGAATTTTGTTATTTACTGCGAGTAATTAAGGAGTTGTAGAGGGGTAAGGTGACGGTTAGACGGTTTAACTAAAGGACTATTTACGACTATTAGGGTAACGGATGGGGTAGAGGTTCTGACGGGCCTACTAAAGACAATGTACAGGTTCTACAACGCCAAACATCAGTGTCACGTGTTCAACTCACTCTAGTCGTTGATGGCACTCAGCTTTTCGGGCGGCATAAGTTCCAAAGTGATGCTCCGGCACTAATGACGCGTTTTCTCCAGCTGGTTGTTGCCAAGCGACAAGATGGTGTCACGTGGTACAACTGATCCCACACAGGGGCAGTTAAGCGCCGTAGCAGGGAAGGGAAGGCGTTCTGTTATTGTCTTTGAGTGCAAGGCCGGCCCCTACCAGAAGTTGAGGTTAAAGTCTTTAAAAATAGAAGGATCACTGAAAAAGTTGTCTTTTGCTTTGACGAGGGTTAGCTTGTTTTAGCGGACTCGTCTTTTAGCAGAAGGAACTACAAAAATACATTTCCGTCGCGTGGGTTACATAGTCCTTTGAAACAGCTGATCAAAAATGAGTTTCTCAAAACAAATCAATGTGCGTAGGCTTTTAAAGAGGAAAAACTCATGTTTGCACAGTGTGTGCCACGTGGCTAGAAACTTGAACGTTACGAAAGTAAAATAAACTAAAAGTAAGATACGAAAAGGAACAAAGAGGGACAAGAAGCAAGAGCTTGTCCAGAAGTAGTCAAGAAGCATCAAGAAGCATCAAGAAGAGCATGATTTCCTGGCTGCAGGCCATTTGTACTTGGCGCAAAGAGGATGTGTTTACACACGGTTTGGTAAAAAGGGGTGTTTACTAAAAGTTCTGGAAATAAACTTCTTTGATCCACCAAATAACAGAATTTAACAAATTTTAAATCATATTGCTTTTGCATTGTAGCAGAAGGGCATAGAAAATGTATTTCGAAGTTTGTAGACACCAAACACATACACATTACAGATTATTAGCTGCTTCACCTGAAAAACATACAATTATTAATTTTATTTTTTTTATTTTGGTTAACTCATTCAGCTGTAAGGGTGATGAAGGAAGAAGTCTTTTATATCGTTATCACTCAAGATCCTGTAAGGAACAATATGAAGAGTACACAATCAAAATGATAGACTAATACACACTTTAATGGAACAGAGCACTGAATTGTCTTTAGTTTTGAAGCAGAGTCGTTACTCTTCTTAACCAACAGAGGGCAGTGTTCGATCATTCTAGAAGACTAGATCAAAGACATTTTTCTGAGGTCTGATCATATTTCCAAGTGTCATCCTCTGGTGCTATTCAGTCTGGTTTGTCGTGAGATAACACCTCCATCGTCCTTTGAAGTGGTGGAAAACAAAACTAAATAAAGTTCACTCCTGGTTGCTGTCTCTTAACAAAACACCGGGAACATCTGGGCCAAATTAGAGCGTGAATGTTAATTATCTCTTCTTGGTTTTCCTCAGTCTAAACCAACAGTCCGTAAAGGTCTTTAAAGAGTCAAATGCGTGAATTATTAATAATCTGAAGGGTGGTGGTTCCTGGTACGAGAGAGAGTTCACTACACAAGTGTGTATTCACATGTTCTATGCATGTTGACCATGCCTCAATATGCAAGATGTAGAGTATAAAAGTTTCCTCTTTGATTACAGATGTGTGGTCATACACTATTGCATGAGGCTGCTACCCATTCTGGATTACATTTGTAAAGGCCTGGATCTTTCTGGAATGAGCAGCATCATAGCAAGCCATGTTGATGTTTGTCGTCAGTTGTTTTGCCCAAGTGAAGATCCATTGGTAAGTTCTGGCACAAACACTCCTGTAGCTAGAAGTGTAATAACAATTTTATATAAAACTATGTGTTATATTTCCTAACTTAGCTGTAAACAAAGTAAGATGCAAGATGCCTTTTCTGACTTGCTGTATATTATAGGTTCCTGATTCAGACTTCTTGATGTCAGTTTTGGCTCCACAAATGTGTGACATCGGAACATCCAGACTGCAAATTGAGACTGACATTATGAAAAAAATGCAGGATGTTTTACAAGAACTTGAGTCACAAGGTTAGTTGTCAAGTTTCAGTAATGTTTTTCGCATTACATATAATATTTACATTTATTATTACAATTGTCTTCTGCATTGTGTGTTTACTAATATGTATTTCTGCAAGTGTCTACAGAAATTTGCTATGAGGAAGATGGAACTTTCTGGCTAAATGAGGGTAGACTATGGTAAAACTAAATTAAGAAAATCAAAGATATTACTATTTAAGTTATGAAGTGTCATTTGGAAATCAGTGGCCATGGACATTAAATTTAAGTCTAAACGGTCTTGACAGGAACAACTGATGAGAACCAGAAAAACAACAACAGTAAGTCTACCACTGAGTTAGTATTTTTATGCATATACAAAACTTAATCAGTTGGATATGTATAGATGCTTTTATTTTTTACAGGTACATTGACCATCTGTTGCTGAAGACTTTAAGACTTTAAAAATGTTATGACACAGGCTGTTCTGGGTGACACAGGATTTCATAAGGTTTAAATTTGCACATTAAGGCGAGACTCTACAGGTTTGAAAAAAAATGCTTGTTTTATCTCTTTACATTTCCACATTGAGCTGTTTATTGGCATACATTTTGTCAACTTGTTATAATTGATTTGTACATAAAATAGTTTTCAAAGGTGGTTTTCTCCCCCCAAAAAAGTTCTCCAATTCAGCAGTAATAATGGCTTCCATTTCTGTGGCACTTTTCCTTACAATTTAGTCCATTATTCATCTACTCCACAGTCACAAACTGGTAGTGGCAAGCTGCCCTGGGGCAGACTAACAACCATGGTAGCCAAACTGTGCCTACTGCCTCTCTCACCACCAAACACAAATCACACAATACATGCAGCACATAAAACCACAAGTTATTCCAGTTTTTCAACTGTATTTGGAATGTCTTTACTCCTAAATTTAGATCAAAAATAAAAAATGTTTTGATTGTAGGGATGTATGCAGTAATCTCTAATTTACTTACTAGTATTTCAAACATGGCTTCATTTATTTTGTTTACTTTGTAAACGTATGGGTGTTTTGGGTATAATTTCTATTTTAAAATATTTAATTACACAAGACTTTTCTGTTATTTTGATGTTTGCATGTTACGTTTTTTTTTTTTTAAATCAATAAATACCTGTAGTGTCTGTAATTTTGAGTTAAAAAACTTCAGACTAATAAAGTTGGTTTATATTTTGGTTTATTCAACAATGAGTGACATATTTTCAACAAACTACATCTGTGTAAATGTCTTTCCCAAATGATGCAGAAGGTGCTGTGGGATTAAAGGTTTCTGACAGTCTTTGCAGTTCTTCCTCATTGAGGAGCAGTTCAATTCTGGAACATTTACTCCAGTGCCAGGTTCCCATACATCATTGAGATCACTGTCTCTGAGGGTTAAACTCAGCACCTGAAACAAATTCCATTCCCAAAAGTAGAAATTATATTGCATGCAAACAAAATTTTCAACAATAAAAAACTAAACATCCAATAGGAAGATACATTTGCTTACATTGGTTTGTTCTACTGGATGATAACTTTGTCCCAGTGTTTACAGTTGGTTCGGAGTCATTTGGGCTTCAGTGCGAAGAGGGTGATTATCTCAACCTTCTGTAAAAGTTTGAAGGGCCTCCTGAAGTCTTGGGAGGAAAACCCAATGACAGCAAGATAAGTGAACATGACTGTTTATGCGCAGAAGTCCATCTTCCTCTAATTCATGCAACACCTCATAAAAGTCACAGAGAACACATCACGCCACAGCCGTTCCACTCTGTTTAAGAGAAAACATTACATTTAATGAAGTTCTCCTTACTGATAGAAGAAACAGTGGAACTTAAATAATTTGGAAGTGTCTTATAGGATGTCACTGAGAAACAAAAGTAAAAAAATACTTGGATTATAGAGAAATGTTACATGTCATGTTCAAACAGTTCAACTGATCTTATGTACCTTTGGTTGTGGATGCTTTTTCCTGCAATAAAGCTGTTCCTATTGACTCCACGAACTGTGAACATTAGTCTGGCAATGTCTACATTTTCTATACCATGGTCTCCTCTTACCCTAACAAAACTAATAATAAAGCTGCCAGTTAAATATTTCTTTGATCAATAACTTTTAGTTCAAGTGAAACTCTGTGTAAACATCTGCAAATGGGAATGTTTTGTGTCAAAAGAACCATGTAAATATAGTGATTCTCAAACCTTTTACACAAATTACTGTAAAATACTTTGCTTACCACTGAACCAACTAAACCAGAACTAAAACCACAATTAAATATATTTTCTATATTAGGACTAGTGCAAATTGAAAGAGGTCTAACAGGAATTAAACATAATTAAACTAAACCAGGACTTGAACTGAAAAAGTCCCTGAGTATAGAGATGGGTAGTAACTTGTACCTTTTACTGAAGTAATTTACTGAAGTTAGTAGAAGTAGTAGATAAAGCAAATACTTTGTCCTTAATCCATCCATCTTCTACTGCTTATCCGGGGCCGGGTCACGGGGGCAGTAGTGTAAGCAGAGACGCCCAGACTTCCCGCTTCCCAGACACTTCCTCCAGCTCTTCCGGGGAAATACCAAGGCGTTCCCAGGCCAGCCGAGAGACATATTTCCTCCAGCTTGTCCCAGGTCTTCCCCGGGGTCTCCTCCCGGTGGGACATGCCCGAAACACCTCCCTAGGGAGGGTCCAGGAGGCATCGAAACAGATGCCCGAGCCACCTCAGCTGGCTCCTCTCGATGTGGAGGAGCAGCAGCTCTACTTTGAGCTCCTCCTGAGTGACCAAGCTCCTCACCTTATCTCTAAGGGAGCACCCCGCCACCCTGCGGAGAAAGCTAATTTTAGTTGCTTGTATCCGGGATCTCGTTCTTGCGGTCATGACCCAAAGCTTATGACCATAGGTGAGAGTAGGAACATAGATTGACCGGTAAATCGAGAGCTTTGCCTTACAGCTCAGCTCCTTCTTCACCATGACAGACCGGTACATCGACTGCATCACTGCAGCAGCTGCACCGATCCGTCTGTCAATCTCACGTTCCCTCCTTCCCTCACTCGTGAACAAGACCCCAAAATACTTGAACTCCTCCACTTGAGGCAGGATCTCTCCACCAACCTAAAAAGGACAAAGGGCAGACCTGCCGGAGTCCAACATGCATCCATCGGCCGCATTCTCCTCTCCAGTACCCTGGCATAAACTTTCCCGGGGAGGCTGAGGAGTGTGATCCCTCTATAGTTGGAACACACCCTCCGGTCCCCCTTCTTGAAAAGAGAGACCACCAACCTGGTCTGCCAGTCCAGAGATACTGTCCCCGACCGCCACACGATGTTGTACAGGCGTGTCAACCAAGACAGCCCTACAACATCCAGAGACTTGAGGTACTCAGGTCGTATCTCATCCACCCTCGGTGCCTTGCCACCGAGCAGCTTCCCAACTACCTCAGTGACTTCGGCTTGGGTAATGGACGAGTCCACCTCCAAGCACCTCCAAACCCTCGGCCTCTGCTTCCTCAGAGGAAGACGTGTCGGTGGGGTTGAGGAGATCTTCGAAGTATTCCTTCCACCAACCAACAATATCCCCAGGTGAAGTCAGCAGATTCCCACCTCCACTGTAAACAGTGTTGGCAGGGCACTGCTTCCCCCTCCTGAGGCGCCGGACGGTTTTCCAAAATTTTCCGTCCTTTTCAATGGCCTCACCGATCTCCTCCCAGACCCAAGTTTTAGCCTCCACGACCACCCGGGCTGCAGTCTGCTTGGCCTGCCAGTACCTATCAGCCGCCTCAGGAGTCCCATGTGCCAACCAGGCTTGGTAGGCCAACCAGGCTTGGTAGGTCTCCTACTTCCGGTGTCCACCACCGGGTTCGGGGGTTGCTGCCACGACAGGCACCAGAGACTTTACCGGCACACCTTCAAGTCGCCGCATCGACAATGGAGGTGGAGAACATGGTCCACTCGGACTCAATGTCTCCAGTCTCCTCGGAATCTGGTCGAGCTCTGCCGGAGGTGGGAGTTAAAGATCTTTCTGACAAGTGCACTGATGGACACCCTTATGCTTGAACATGGTGTTCGTTATGGACAAACTGTTGCTAGCACAGATGTCCAATAACAGAACACCACTCGGGTTCAGATCTGGGGGGCCATTCCTCCCAATCACGCCCCTCCAGGGCGTCACTGTCGCTGCCCACGTGAGCGTTGATGTCCCCCAGTAGAACGACGGATTCCCCGGTCAGGGCACTTTCCAGCACCCCTCCCAGAGACTCCAAGAAGGCCGGGTACTCTGCACTGCCATTTGGCCCGTAAACACAAACAACAGTGAGAGACCTATCCTTGACCCGAAGGCGCAGGGAATTGACCCTCTCGTTCACCGGGGTGAACTCCAACACATGGCGGCTGAGCTGGGGGGCTATGAGCAAGCCCAAACCAGCCCGCCGCCTCTCACCGCAGGCAACTCCAGAGTAGTGAAGAGTCCAGCCTCTCTCAAGGATTTGGGTTCCATAGCCCAAGCTGTGCGTGGAGGTGAGCCCGACTATCTCTAGTCGGTATCTCTCAACCTCCCGCACAAGCTCAGGCTCCTTCCCCGCCAGCGAGGTGACATTGCATGTCCCTAGCACCAGATTTTGTGTCCGGGGATTGGGTCGTCGAGGCCTCCGCCTTCGACTGACACCCAATCCACTTTGCACCGACCCCTTACGTTTCCTTCCACAGGTGGTGGGCTCACGGGAGGCCGGCCCTACGTCGCTCTTTCGGGCTGAGCCCGGCCGGGCCCCTTAGGGAAAGACCTGGCCACCAGGCGCTCGCATGCGAGCCGCAACCCCGAGCCTGGCTCCAGGGTGGGGTCCCGGTTGCGCCATAATGGGGCAACGTCACGGTCCTTGATATTAACCTATTAACCTATCCATAAGGGTTTTTTTACCGCTTTTAGTCTGGCTTGTCACCTAGGACCTGTTTGTCTTGGGACACCCTTGTAGTGATGTCTCTTGTACCAGGAGATTCCAACACCTTTCAGAGTTATAAAGAATTTACACCTCCGAACTTTTAAAGACCTTTTTCCTTTGTTTATTCAGACTGGGGAGAAGACAAGAAGATTTAATTACCCTGTGTTAATTCTCTCCAGATGTGTTCTTATTGCTTTAAGGAGGTCACGAAGGAGTGAAATTAAATTAACGACTTTGTTTCCCACTACTTCAAAGGACGATGTAGATGCTATCTCTTGGCAAACCAGACTTTGTGGTGCCTCTTGACACCTTAAGCTTTTGATATATAACTACGATAAGACGCTTCAACTAAACCGGCTAAACCCAACAGATGGTAACCCTTTTGGTTTCAGGATTCTAAAATTGATCGAACAGCGCACTCTGCTGGATGAACCAGAGAAGCAACGCTGAATCGAAATACATTCAAAGTTACGGTGCAACATTTAAAAAGTGTATTAAAGATTGTTCGTAAATATGCAAACCTCACCATTTTTCCTTAACAGGCTCCAACAGGACAACGAAAGCTAAAGATGTTACTCTGTTTTAATTTGCAAAGTCGTATCATACAATAAAACAAATTGTTACATTGTTTTCAGTTAAACTACAAATAATGTAATATGTGTTTGGTCTTCAAAGACTCGTAAAGATATTCCCTATGCAAGTATGATACAATGCAGAAACAATATGATTTTAAATGTGTTAAAAATCCTGTATTTGGTGGAACGAAGAGAAGTTTATCTCAAAATACCAAACTTTCGTAAACGCCCCTTTTGACCACGCTTGTGTAAACACGCCCTTTTTGCGACTCTTACAAAAGATTCGGCAAAGCGCAACGCTTTGCACACCCTTGTTCGCGTAATCTTGTCTACTTTTACTAAGTTTTTGCATTTATCGCTTCATAACTTTTAAGCTTAAATCCAAGTAACACAGTCTGTGTTAAAGTGACTTTTCATCTTTTTAAAGACGCAACGCATTGATTTTTGTTTTGAAAACCTTCCACGGAACTACGTAATTCCCGCGACGGAAGTCAATTTTTGTAGTTTTACAACTAGAGACTAGTTTCCTAAGGAAAGCTAGTCCTCCTTGAATCCAGGAAAGACAACTCTTTCAGCCATCCAGTGATTCTTCCGTTTAAAGACTTTAATCTCAACTGCTGGTAAAGTCTACTTTACCCTCAAGGACAATCACAGAACGCCGCTTTGTTGCTAAGGCGCCGCCTGAAGCCAGTTCAAAGCGAGGACACGTGCCGCCTTCTGTTGCCGTAAACCAGCAGCAAACCCAGGGATTTGAAGCATCTCTTTGGAACCGTTTGAGCCCGCACCGCTGGTACCAAATCACCGGATAAAGAGTGAGTTGAGCACGTGACACGAGAAAGTTTGCCGTTATAAAATCTGTGTAATTTTTTTTTGATTAAGTCCAACAGCACCTCTTTCCCCTTTACGATCTTCAAATAGCCGTCAATAGTCCCTTTTTAATTGAGCAGTTTAACCTTCCCCTTTTCCCTCCGTAACAACTCCAATGAAATAGCATAAAGCAATGATTAAACTCACCTTGTTCCACCAAAGGTATAACAAGTAAACCATTGTCTCATTGTCAATCAATGTTTTATGTTCATTACCTTCATCATTTGCCCTGATTATTCCCTTGTGTCCTTTCCCCTGTTATTATTCATATTTTAACCTTGCATAATCTTTAATAAAACCCCATTAAGACATTCTTGTTTCATTGTTTAATTTAGATTTGTGTTGAAAACGAGTGAGAATTCACTTCCTTTAAGATTAATGAGACCATACTGACCAGTTTCCTTAGAACTGTTAAAACTAGGGTGGTGCCCCGAAAGAAATTTATATTTTTGATATAAAATATTAATTATTAATTTCCACAATTCATATTCATATTAATTATTAATTAATTAGACTATATCTCCCTACACCCTACCAGGGGCATATAGCTCCCGACAACATAGCTCCTATGATCATTCGGGCACTCAAACCCCTCCACCACGATAAGGTTGCGGTTCAAGGAGGGAACTTTGTCCTTAATGAAAGTTTAAATGTAATATTTTTTTATTTTTACTTGTATTATTAATTAAACACTAATAACCACATTTGAATACAGTTCTCAATCCTGTTTTGTTATTTTTCCTTCTACCTCATTTGCAGTTGCAAAAAGGATTAGTGCCAGCACTGTTGTATCAATGTTGGATTAGTGCATTACAATATGTGGTATTTTAATATTTCAAACATAAAAACCAGAGTGAGTAAGATGCATATATTATCATGTTTACCTTATTATTTGTGATTTGTATCAATATGCATAATTTCTTGGGGACCAGCAACTGAGGAAGATCGCCTTACTACACAACCCATTTGAGGCAAATGAAGGACAACACCCTCAATGTCCACTCTGTGCATTACTGCTCTAACCCTTGAACACTGCACTCTGTGACCTCTAGCCAACAGAGCTCCTTTGAGGACTCTATACCCTAGCCTGGCTCCGCCCTCCTACGTACTTCCGCTCAATTTCATTTCGCTTTAGTACTTAGTCTGGGATCGCTGTATATTCTTAGGTTTCCAGAAATCAATTTTTTGTAGGACCAATCAGCAAACAGAGGGAGTGACTTGTTGTTTCCGGTCGGTTTCGGCGCATGACATACGTCACGACCACACGTTAGCGATTGGCTATGGCAGATCCTGAGTGACTCTGGGCAGATCCAATAGTTTTAAACTTCAACAGAGTTCCCGCATACAAGGAAGTAAACGCTTGTCAATGGAGCGAGGTCAGACTCTCTGCACAAATGAAATGTACGAGAGTCTGGTAGAACCAGGCTATCTATACCCAGCATGTGGCATTGTTCTCTTGATATCTGCCACCATATGGTCCAGTCCTTCATCTATTATTTCCGAGTACGTGTCCTTAACTGACATGTTTTCAGCAAGACATCTCTCGACAGTACTTTTAGATACGCCAAGATGCTGAGCCATCATTCCAACAGTCATGGACATGTCAAGCATACTCTGTAGCTGTCTGGCAGATAGTAAATAATATGGGCGTCCAGTTGCTCCTTGTGCACATCTGGTATTTCAGGTCCTACCTCCTTAGAGAGTTTCAGGACAACAATAGATGTAATCCAGAAGACTGTGTAGTCCTTCCACAATGACTGGTGGGATGTTAATGGAGTTTGCCACAGCACTTATCAAAGTAATCTCCTGTGAACAAATACATTCCAGGAAGTCCATATCAATGGGGGGATGATTGAGGACTTTAATACGGTGGCCGAGACAGCTCAACACGCTGCAAATGAAGAAAGCACCAGCAAATAAAGAAAACATCTTCATCAGTTTGACAACACGCGCGCTGCAAAAGTTCACAACACATGCAAAAACAAAAACGCGCTGCAAATTCAAAAACGTGCTGCAAATCCTCACAACACATACAAATTCAAAAACGCGCTGCAAATCCTCACAACACATACAAATACCAAAACGCGTTGCAAATTCAAAAACGCGCTGCAAATTACACAGACCACAACGGAAATGTTTTAAGGGTACTCCTTTGAGTGACGAATCCCTAATGGGACCTGCTTATTGTTTGCTCGCCTGTCGCATTGTTGTCAGTGTTGTTGTTACTGACCTGAAAGGTCAGTTTTTTTTTTTTACTTTTAGATCATGATCGTATAATTGCTTAGTCGTTTGGATATTGTTGGCCTAAATATATTGTTCGTCACTCAAATGAGTCCCATTAAAACATTTCCGTTGTGGTCTGTGTTGTGAGGATTTGCAGCGCGTTTTTGTATTTGCATGTGTTGTGAACTTTTGCAGCGCGCGTGTTGTCAAACTGATGAAGATGTTTTCTTTATTTGCTGGTGCTTTCTTAATTTGCAGCGTGTTGAGCTGTCTCGGCCACCGTATTTTAAGCCTGGTTTGAAGCCTCTCCAATATTACATCCCTCAGTAGACCCTAAAAAGGACAATGCTATTAGTAATATCACGTGTGCTTATGCATATAAGTTTTGAGTAGCCTAATAAGACAAGATTAATTATTGTAAGGGGTATTTTTTTTAATTGATATAAATTGGTTAAATTGATTTTGATCAAAAGATCAAAAGTAAACCACACAATATGTACACTAAATTACAAACTTAGCAATGCCTACCTACCCGTGCATGTTGTTGAGCGTCATCTTAATTAATGACATTTGCTTTCGTCAGACAGTAACCTATAGAAAATAAACAAAGATAAGTTACATTGGTTTTAACCTGACATTATTAAATGCACCACTGACTATTAAGCAACTGTAAAATTAAATGCTAATTAAGCTACAAAGAAAACAACAAGCTCATTTCCAATAAAGTTACCAACACCACAACATCACAAAAGTTCATCAAAACAGTTATTTGTTCACTGATGGAGGAAAAAAAGGTAAAAAAAAATGCTTACTAAGGTATAACAGTTCTTGAATGCGTTTGTGCAGAATGTTTCACTTACTTTCCGTCGATAGTACTTGTTGACTTTTACATTGAAAATAAAGTGAGCTTATACCCGGATGTGGGTGTGTTCTGCTGCCATTGTTTTAAAACTTACTGCACCCTCAACAGCTTACTGTTCAAACACAGGCAAAACAGAGAACACAGAGGGAGCAAACACGGAATCATGAGAGTTCACTGACAGACTGGAGCGAGCGCTAACACTGACAGATTTGCGCACTTTGTGTGATAGTTATACTCTGCGCATGAGTGATGCGCAGTAGCGCTGCAGCGCTATCCGTGATGGGAAATGTAGTGCCCTGTGACTGCCCTATGGGTGTCACGTTTCTGGATGGGAGTGAGGCTTCCTACGGCGGTGGGCTTTATCTCCACTGGGAAACGCAAATAGGAGTTGTGAGGTTTGTTTAATCGAAAGCCAAACTTACTCCTCTTAACCAGAAAGGGGACATGATCAAGGCAGAGTTATGTGGCGCTGTCTTCGCAACCTGGTTGAAAAGATACTTTGAGAAGCACTGCTGCCTTGAGGTTAAACGCTGGGTCCACTTCGTGGATAGCCTAACTATCTTAGGGGCAATCCAGAAAAATAGTTATGGCTACCAAACGTTCTTCTCCAATCGAATCGGTAAAATACAGATGGCTGGGCCAGTGGACAACTGGAGGTGGGTTGACGGCAATTTCAACATTTCTGACATTGTCAATAGGGGAGCAACTCCTGAAGAGCTCGATGAAGAGTCAGAATGGCAGCAAGGCCCTGAATTCCTAAAAAGACCTGAAGCTGAATGGCTTGTGAAGATGGCCAGCGAAATTCTGACCAAAGTTGCTGATAAGGTAAAAAGGTTACAAAGAAAAGCATTCTCAGCTGCAACCACTAGAGCTCAATCGCAAAAGATTTAATATACTACAATCACTGCCAAAAGACCAAGGTCCAACTCAAGCAGTAGAAAGCCAGAGAAGGAAACTTTGGAGCGTGGCTCTTGTGCGCCTGGTGGAGCCCAAACATTTCAGTAGTTTATTAAAACTATGCGGAACTGTCGCTTGGGCAAGCTGCAGAATCTTGGCTAAATGTGAAGAACCGAGCCTTGATTTCAGCAAAGTGGGAGGCAAATAGTTCTAAGCTATCTGTAGAAGAGAGAACAGTTGCTTTTCAAGACTTAGCCCTTGCTGCCCAGGACGGCTTGAACTTTAAGACTACAGCCTTGAACCACCTAGTTGTAACTAAACTAAACACAGGACTCTTGCTCTGTGGCGGTAGAATACAATCTTGGAGTGTAGACAGTAGAGCAATACCGTTGATTCCTTTCCAGTCATGGTTGGAGACTTTGCTGGCTAGAGAAGCTCACAAGGCCAACCATGAAGGTGTTGCTGCTACACTGCTACGTACAAGAAGAAAAGCTTGGGTCATAGGAGGCCAAAGGATAGTCAAGAAGATTATGAACGAGTGCGTTACTTGCAAGAAGCAAAGAGCAAAGCTATGCCAACAAGTAATGAGCAATTTTCCTAATGTGCGTACTAGCAGAGCAAACCCTTTTGAGAGAAAAGGTTTGGGGAGTTGTATATTGTTGTATGGCTTCCAGAGCCATCCACGCGGACCTCGTTGATGATTTGTCTGCCAAGAGCTTTCTTCAAGCCTACTCCAGATTCACGGCCCTGAGGGGGCACCCTTGGAAGTTATGGTCTAACAAGAGGTACAAATTTCATAGGTGCCAAGTCAGCTCTGAGAGATCTACACAAGCACTTAGCATGCTTAGAGATGGTGGCTGTTGTGGACATAACAGCAAAAAATGGAACTCAATAGCAGTGGGATTTCCATCCTGCGGACTTGCCCCACTTAAATGGAGCGGCTGAGGCAGCTGTCAACCTTATCAAAAGAGCTCTCAATAGTCTCGGCGGAATGACCGGTAGCTACACCTGGGAGGAGTTCCAGACTCTTCTCTACTCAGCAGCCAACCTGACTAACGAAAAACCCATCGACGCCAAGGCGCATGAGCAAAAAGATACAGTAGAGTACTTGAGTCCTAACACCCTCATCCTGGGACGCACTGGACAAAGAGGAGATATGCACAGTGTTGACTTGGAAACCCACTCTTGGCGTAGGCTGAGGGGTGTTCAAGCAGGAGTTGACAAATTCTGGTCAAAGTGGAGTGAACTAGCGGGACCGAACTTGTTTATCCGGCATAAGTGGCACAGAGTGGCAAGAAGTGTCCAGGTTGGAGATCTGGTTTGGATCGCAGACCAGAATGCCTTGAGAGAGGGCAGTTCCGGCTCGGTCGAATCGTTGTCACCTATCTGGACAGGTTTGTAGTGGTCTGGTATGCTGACATTGCGACCTGTTAAGGCCTTCCTGTCCCCCTTGTTGCCAGGACCCAGGCAAAAGATTCTACCTTACTTTCGACTGTTGTTCTTCACAGGGATGTGGGATGTGTGGAGACTGATCATATTGATTTCTGTTGAAGACCAGCTCAAAGTATAAAGTCCTTACCATTGGGTAACCAAGAGACGCTTATTGTTTTAGGTAGTGGGTAACCCTGGGAGGCGGCTGAGTGGTTCAAGGGCAAACCTACACTCAGTAGGAGGCAATGTGGTGGTGCCTACGTCCTAGGAGAGTCCTTTTGAGCAAATGATAACATTGGAAAGCATTTTGTTAATTCTGTGTATGCTGCAAAACTTGACTTTAAGTTGTTGTTTCTACTAAGAAAATTCAAGTTACTTTGTATTGGCCTCCTTGAATTTGCATCAGTCGGCCAAGTTAGGTGTTCGGTTCTTTAGGTCACTAGAAAAAAAAATATATTTGTAAAATGTATGATCATAAAAAGTCTACTTGAAATATTGGGAACAGTAGGATTTATTTAAGTAAAAATATTTACATCATAATGATTATTTTGTTGCGCAATGGTAATTTGGGTATAAGCATGCGCAGTTGCGCCGGAAGCTTCATCATAAACATACAGAGTAACGTCTATTGTTATTCAGCACACAGCCCGTTGGTATGTAGCGAGTTTGGAACCTTTTGAAAGTTTATCATAAGCTACAGTCTGCTGTACTTTAATTCAGGAATGTTTAAAATTTCATACTTGTGTTATTGTCAACATTGGCTGCATTTAGTCCATGCTGAGAGACTTAATTTGTAGTTAGGTTAGCGCGTGTACTGTTCAGTTTTCTCGGTTGCAATATGTTCGAACACTGCATAATTAACAAATTACCAAGTAAATTAATATAACTGACGGTTGTGCGGTAGACAACAAAGTTGCATCAATTCAGTAAAGCATTGAGCTTTAGTGCTATAATGATTAATGCACTTAACCCGCCGACTCGTGTGATAGTTATACTCTGCGCACGAGCGATGCGCAGAAGCGCTGCGCCACTATGCGTGATGGGAAATGTAGTTTCTGCTGTGTCTATACAGCTGTGTAGGACTGTGTAGGAGATTATATGATAATGTATTCTTTTTTACAGCAGAAATAGACCTAGACCTATCAATGGATATATTTGTGTTATAAGAATTTTCTATGTCCTTATATTTATCCAGAGAGACACGGAGATAGATTATAATTTAACAAACCAGGTTTTAATCTTGGCAAGGGATGAAGTAAAAGCAGACACACAGTAACAAGGGTACAGGGAAAATTTGCTTAAAGATGTAAACAGAACATGAGAATTCATACAACACAGTGATGGCCTTGGTGGGAGGCATTCACAATGCTCCAGGTGCGAGTCCCATGACAAGCCATGTCTCAGTCTAGTTATGTCTACTTCATGCTTGGATTAGCATGAAGGACATGACATGAATTTGACATGAATTGAAGAGAACTATAAGCCCCAGTAACTCTAACCCCCAGTTCTGATAGTGAGAGTGTCCGAGACATACTTTGCCCAGCCGCACGCACTGCCTCCGGTCTGTCAGGAAGCCAGTGATCCACCTGCAGGTGGACTCAGGCACATTGAGCTGGGAGAGCTTGTCCTGGAGAAGAGCAGGGAGGATAGTGTTGAATGCAGAGCTGAAGTCCAAAAACAGGATCCTGGTGTAGGTTTCCGGGGAGTCCAGATGCTGCAGGATGAAGTGGAGGGCCAGGTTAAAGGCGTCATCTACAGATCTGTTGGCTTTGTAGGCAGACTTCATGACTACAGATGTCAGCGTCACTGGCCTGTAGTCATTAAGTCCAGTGATCCGGGGCTTCTTGTGGACAGGGACGATAATGGAGGACTTGAAGCAGGCTGGGACCTGGCAAGACTCCAGAGACTCCCACATTTTTGTAAACATTGCATCTTCCTGATGTGTTTTGAAGCAGCATCACTAACGCGCTGCACTTAATTGCACTCGGTAAATCACAAGTTGGGTTTTTTAAACATTGGCTGCTGATGCTTATCTGCTTTAATTTTGCCAACATCTATCACGGCAGTTAATGTAACTGGGTGGAATATGTAGCCTACCTGTCGACAGGCAAGACCAACATAGGGTTGCTGTGAGAAGTTCGGTGAGGCCATGGAGAAGGACTATTAGTCGGCCTCAAAGAAATTCTTGCAAACCGTCCTACTCTTCAGGAGGGGGAAGCAGTGCCCTGGAAGCTGTTGACCTCAATTGGGGATATTGTTGGACAGGGAAAGGAATACTTTAAGGATCTCCTCAATCCAATCAACATGTCTTCCACTGAGGATGAATCTACGTTCCTCCTCTCACCTATGGATGAAAAATACATAGAGTGTGCTGACATCACACAAGAAGGGAGAGTTTCACCAGACACATATTTACACTACATACAAGCAGAGAGCTATTCATGTCGGCACCAATAATGTGAGAATGAGGCAGTCAGAGGTAAACAAAGATAGCCTAGCCAGGACCTTTGAACTTGGGATGTCAGCCTCGACTAATTGTCTCTGGCCAACTCCTTGTATGGGGTAGTGATGAACAGTATAGCAGATTAGTTTCCATGAACTGGTTCTAGTCAGAAAGGTTATTGTTTTGTGGATAAATGGCTTTCTTTCTGGGGCCTCCCAGACCTGCAGGGGGCAGACGGTCTGCATCCTACTGGACATGGTGGGGGTGTGGAACTGGATATTGTAGCAGCTTTTAGTTGTGTGGTTAGGCTGTGTTATCCTGATGTCTACTGTCTAAATCTAAATTAGATATGGTAAATTTATTTAGTCCTCAAACACATCTGAAAACTCACAAAGTCAGCGGCCCAAAAGCATCCTGTCCTTATGTTATTATAACTCAGAGACAATCTTTTAAACCCAGCAGAACTGTTAGAGCTCGACAGCGTGTTCCTGTCACTATCTCTCCAATCACTTGGATTTACTTTGTCTTTGTGAAACTTGGCTTAGGCCTGATATTTTCTACTACCAAACAAAGCCTCTGCCCCTGATTATGCGTATGCACAGGTTGCTCGCACATCAAAACAGGATGGTGGTGTTGCATCCATTCATAAACCTGCATATCAGGGATAATATTTTGTTTTTGTCTTCCTCAGTTCCGGGTCCCATTCACTTAAAACCACAGACCTCTTGTCTTAGATCCTGTATCCCTTGATGAGCTGACAAAATTGGTTTCTTCATGTAAAGCAACTACATGCCTCCCGGATATTCTGCCAGCAAAACAGCTTAAAGAACTGTGGCCCTATGTGGGGCAAATTATAGTAAACATTATAAACTTGTCCCTGTCTACTGGCACTGTCCCTTCCCGTTTCAAACAGGCAGTGGTCAAACCCCTGCTCAAAAACCTACTCTGGATCCTGGATGCCTAAATAATTTCTCATTAAACATATTTCTTCTCAAATAAAGACGGAATATGTTCGTTATTTGGAGACAATTAAGCTTTAGAAAAGCTAAATTGTCTCCAACATGGCAACAGTGAAATTTGGTGTGCCACAAGGGTCTGTGCTCGGTCCCATACTTTTTTCACTATATGTTACACCATTGGGACAAATTATCAGAAGTTATGGAGTGAACTTCCACTGTTATGCCGATGATACACAGCTGTATCTACTAATAAAAGTGAATAATACTACTGACATCATGCGTCTAGAGGCCTGCCTCGTTTCAATTAAAACATGGATGTCTCAAAACGTCCTCCATCCGAACTTGGATAAAACTGAGCTATTGTTAATTGGTCCTGCTAGTCCAGTGCTTCCCAACCTTTCTATTCATTGTAGAGCTGATTTTAATGTTCTCCTGTTAACATATAAAATCCTTTGTGAAAGCACGCCCTCTTACCTATCTTACATTATCACCTGGTATACTCCAGCTCGTATATCAGGACAACTTCCTCAAATTTAGAAGAAGTCACTAATACAGACCTATGTTCCTACCAGATCCTTGCACTCTGCAAATGAACAACGTCTGGTGGTCTGGATCTGTTCCTGTTTCTGGATCATTTGTGGAACAGATCTACCTGCTGCTACAAGATCAGCAGATTCTGTAGCCATCTTTAAAAAACACCTGAAAACACATCTTCCGTCAACACCTGACTGACATACACGGAATTCTACTTACTTTCTATCTATTCCTTTTCTTCCAAAAAAATAAAAAAATAAAAATAAAAAAAGCTTTGTATACTGTGCTGGGTTTTAACTGACTACTTCCTCACTTGTAAGTCGCTTTGGATAAAAGCGTCTGCTAAATGACTAAATGTAAAATGTAAACACCACAGCCTTTGCCCTCCATCAATTGCAGTTCAGGTTTAGAGCCAATTACTCAACAGAGACAATGACCTGCTATCTCATTGAAAACATCAAAGCACTGCTGGACAAAGGTGGGGTTGTTGGTGCTGTATTTTTTTTTTTTTTTTTTAGAAAGCCTGACACAATAAATCAAAAAATCCTGCTCTTTAAATTATGCACTTTTAATTTCTCTCCCAATGCACTTAAATAGATCAAATCCTATCTGGTTAATAGCTCCCAACATGTCAGAGTCCAATCCTACCCATCTACAGCCCTTAGTATGTCCACCGGCCTTCCCCCAGGATCAATTCTCAGGCCTCTACTGTTTTTATTCTACATCAATGACCTTCTTTCTGTTTGAAGTGACAACGCGAGTGTGCAGATGTACGCAGACAACACTGTAGTCTACTTTCATGGCAGAAGTCAAGTGGCTGAGAAGCTCACAACCTCCATGGTTTCCATCTCCACTTGGTTAAAACATTCATGTTTGCAGTTTAACACATCTAAAACAGCAGCAATGTTTTTCCATAAATCCAACAGTCCTCCCGTTGGTGAGCCTGATGTTCTTGTCTCTGGAGAACGGCTGCAGGTTGAATCTGAATACAAATATCTCGGTGTGTTAATTGATTCCAAACTCATTCAAATCACATTTCACTAAGGTCAGAAAATGAAAAACAAAATTCAACATTAGCAACTTCAGAAACATTTGTTCTCAAATGTCCACTCAAGCAGCTAAAATATTAATACATTCAATGTTTCTGTCCCATTTTACATATTGCTTACCTGTTTGGTCACACGCCAGTTCTACACCTCTAAAGTTGTATATGATTTCCTGGTTTTATTGGGAAGTGTCTTAACACTGTCTGTGTTCTGGCAAGGTGGGTTAAGTGTCTTGCCCAAGGACACAACGACAGTATGTGGGTAAGAGCAGGATGTTATGATGTTTTGGGATGTTTCAAGCAGGGATCGAACCGCCTACCCGACTGTCGAAGACGGCTGCTCTAACTACTGAGCTACTTTACCCTTTTTCAATACAGCAGGAGTATAATTTACCAAAGTAATTCTATTTATTACAAATCCTATCACACGCATGCATCATATATTAATAAAGTCCAGTACTAATCTGAATGTTTGTGGATTTTCTAAATTTTCCATCAAATATCACCTAATATTAATCTTACGAATCAACATAATGTACAGTACATGCAAATACAGTATACACACATTAAAGTGTGTGGTCAATTTCAATTGACCACACTTAATGCTTAATGCTTAATGCTTAATGCTTAATGTAAGTCGCTTTTGATAAAAGCGTCAGCTAAATGAATAAATGTAAATGTAATGTAAAATATAAAAAAATGGTGTCAGTAGTGGTAGGTAGCACATCTCAACAAAACAGTACAGCTAGACAGGACACCTGTTCGCCCATTAGACAATATAGGCAAACACTGCCTCCAGAGGCACCACAAAATCTGGAAAAAAAATCACCTTCAATATAATCTCAGGGCTCCAGAGCGCCTCAACTGACTAACAAAAGATGAACTACTGGCACAACAGTTAAAGCTCTGAGATGAGACAAGATGATAGCAGCAGGGAGCATGCTCACAGAGACATGCTAAGCAGCTGTGAATTCACCAAGCGTCTCCCAAAGAACCTCCTAAATGGTCGTTGTGTAAATGTGCCGCCATACGGTAAAATACAGTGAAAAACGGCGATATACCGCCGTCCACCAGAGGGCAGGGTCCAAAAGCGGAAATATAAGGAGAAATTCAATGGCGACTTTACGGGTGTAAAAAACATGTTTACAGCCTGGTACAAAAGATGGCTCCGGTCTCTAGAGCTTTTTTACTACTAGTTTTTACTACGTGACAACTCTGGGGGGGGGTGAATTTTTGATTATTAGGTCCATTTATGCTATCTAAAAACTATTGTTTTACTATGGAGTAAAAGCCAAAAAGCCCGGATGTAACGGCTATTTTATTGCCGAGTCGTAATGACAATATCAGTAAATAGGGGACCAACGGGCGGATTATATCCACTATATAAACAATCAATGGCGCTCACAGACAGAAGAATGACACAGAACAGAGCCAGATGAAATAATGCTAGAGATCATATTCAACTGTTTGCCCCGTTTATTGTTGTTCATTAAGCAGCCTTGGCAGTGATACAAAGAAAAGCTAAATTAATGAAGCAACAGTTTATTGCTGTTTCAGAAACTCTCCCTCTAAATGTTTCTATGGAGATCCAGACAAGCGCCTTTATTCACCAATATGATCTAGATCAGGTGAGCTTTGATAATAAGCTGCTGTTGTATTACTACTGTTGTGTTTTGTTCATTAAAATGAAGGGGCACCACACAAAATCTTGCCTAGGGCACCACATAGGACAGGTCTGAAACTTCCCAGAATCTCCACAATCCTTAAAAACACCTTAGATTCAGAGCCATTGTTATTGTTTTAACCTACAATTGAACAGGCCAACTTAGTTACACCACTAGATGGCACCATTAACACTTTCTTAGTTCTACCTTATTAAATTAACATTAATTTAATTTAATGTCTTTCTTTTTGTGCTGATGGTTTGGGTGTTTTTCTTAGGTACCTGAAGAAACTTTTACTTTTTATGGTTGATTTGATATGGACAGATACAAGAAACAGATTATCTTCTCGTTTACATAAGATTTACATTTTGTAATTTAGCAAACGCTTTTATACAAAGTGACTAAATATGGAAATCTCATCAAACTCAAAGGGATGCAAAGGTTTAATGTCTCTTATATAAAAACTGTTGTATTTGAGATATTTTAGAGTCTTATAAGTCAGCCGCACCAACATTCTTTTTCTAAATGTTTTGTGGCCTGGAACCCTTGCAATTGACGTTCACTTCTCGTCAGGGCCAAAGATACCGACCCGGTCAGAATCATTTATTTGAAACATTGCAAATAAATGATTCTAAATGAAAAGAAATTACTATATATACATATATATATATATATATATATAAAACTTTGTCCTTCACCCTCCGCGGTGGTCTCATCCTTCGAGCTCGGGTCCTCTACCAGAGGCCTGGGAGCTTGAGGGTTCTGCAGTATCTTTGCTGTTCCTAGTACTGCACTTTTCTGGACCGAGATGTCTGGTGTTCTTCCAGGGATCTGCTGTAGCCACTCTTCCAGTTTGAGGGTCACTGCCCCGAGTGCTCCGATGACCACTGTCGCCTTCACCTTCCAAGTCTTTTCTAGCTCTTCTCTGAGCCCTTGGTATTTCTCTAATTTCTCATGTTCCTTTTTCCTGATGTTACAATCACTTGGTATTGCCACATCAACCACAACGGCTTCGGCCCGTTCTAGCCATTGGTAGGATTTCTTGATATCAGCCACTTCAGTTATGTTCCGGTGGTACATCCCATGTAGGGGTTTGTCCTCCCATGATGGTCCCTCCTCCAGCTCCTCTTCCGCTGTTCCCCATTGCCTGAGACATTCACTAAGCACGTCATCTGTTGGGGCCTTATCTTTGATGTACTTGTGGATCTTGGATGTTTCATCCTGGATAGTGGCTTTCACACTCACTAGTCCACGGCCGCCTTCCTTACGGCTAGCGTACAGTCTCAGGGTGCTGGATTTGGGATGGAACCCTCCATGCATGGTGAGGAGCTTTTGTGTCTTAACGTCTGTGGTCTGTATCTCTTCCTTTGGCCACCTTATTATTCCCGCAGGGTATCTGATCACTGGCAGGGCGTAGCTGTTTATTGCCCGTGCCTTGTTCTTGCCATTGAGCTGACTTCTTAGGACTTGCCTTACTCGTTGGAGGTATTTGGCAGTTGCTGTTTTCCTTGTTACCTCTTCAAGGTTGCCATTTGCCTGTGGTATTCCAAGGTACTTGTAACCATCCTCAATGTCTGCTATTGTTCCTTCTGGTAGTGAGACCCCTTCTGTGTGGACTACCTTCCCTCTCTTTGTCACCATTCGACTACACTTCTCAAGCCCGAATGACATCCCAATGTCAGAGCTGTAGATCCTGGTGGTGTGGATCAGTGAGTCAATGTCCCGCTCGCTCTTAGCGTATAGCTTGATGTCATCCATGTAGAGGAGGTGACTGATGGTGGCCCCATTCCTGAGTCGGTATCCATAGCCAGTCTTGTTGATTATTTGGCTGAGGGGGTTCAGACCTATGCAGAACAGCAGTGGGAACAGAGCATCTCCTTGGTATATGCCACATTTGATGGATACTTGTGCAAGTGGCTTGCCATTGGCCTCAAGGGTGGTTTTCTATAGCCTCATTGAGTTTGCAATGAAGTGTCTTAGAGTCCTGTTGATGTTGTACATCTCCAAGCATTCAGTGATCCATGTGTGTGGCATTGAGTCATATGCTTTCTTGTAATCAATCCAGGCAGTGCACAGGTTGGTGTGTCGGGTTCTGCAGTCTTGGGTGACTGTTCTGTCAACAAGGAGTTGGTGTTTGGCTCCTCTGGTTTCATTGCCGATGCCCTTCTGTGCTTTGCTCATGTATTGATCCATGTCCCAACTTATCTTAGCCGCGATGATGCCTGACATGAGCTTCCATGTTGTGGAGAGACAGGTTATTGGCCGATAGTTGGATGGGACTGTACCCTTTGTGGGATCCTTCAGGATCAGGATTGTACGCCCTTCGGTAAGCCATTCAGGGTGCGTCCCATCCCTTAGCAGCTGGTTCATTTGTGCTGCAAGACGCTCGTGGAGTGCAGTGATCTTCTACATTTACATTTACATTTAGTCATTTAGCAGACGCTTTTATCCAAAGCGACTTACAAGTGAGGAAAACAATGGAAGCAATTTCAACAACACAAGGTAACAAAAAGCATAAGTGCACCAAAAACTAGTCAGTTAAAACCTAGCACAGCATACAAAGCTAAGGATAGGAAAGATTTTTTTTTTTTTTTTTTTTTTAAAGAAGGAATTGATAGAAGGAAGTTAAGAATTTAGTGTTTGTTAGTCAGGTGTTGACAAAAGAGATATGTTTTCAAGCGTTTTTTAAAGATGTCTACAGAATCTGCTGATCTTGTAGCAGCAGGTAGATCATTCCACCAATGTGGAACAGATCCAAAGAAAGTACGTGAGAGGGATTTTTTTCCTTTTTGGGATGGTGCAACCAGACGTTGTTCATTAGCAGATCGCAGGGATCTGGTAGGAACATAGGTCTGTATCAGTGAGTGAAGATATGAGGGGCGGAGCCAGTGGTGGTCTTATAGGCCAAGAGCATAGCTTTGAACTTAATACGCACTCAACCGGGAGCCAATGTAACCTAATGAGGAGAGGAGTTACGTGCGCTCTCTTCGGTTCTTTAAAGACCACTCTTGCTGCTGCATTCTGGATGAGCTGCAGAGGTTTGGTTGTGCAAGCAGGGAGTCCAGCCAGAAGAGCATTACAATAATCCAGTTTGGACAAGACAAGAGCCTGAACTAGGATTTGCGTCGAGTGCTCCGATAGGAAAGGTCTAATTTTCCTAATGTTGTAGAGGATGAATCTACAGGACCTGGTGGTGCTGGCAACATGACTTGTGAAGTTTAGTTGATCATTAATTACCACTCCCAGATTTCTGGCAGTGCTGGACGGTGTAATGGTTGATGAGCCTAGTTGAATGGAGAGGTTGTGGTGGGTCTTTGGGTTGGCAGGAATCACTAGCAGTTCTGTTTTTCCAAGGTTCAGCTGCAGGTGATGGTCCTGCATCCAAAGTGAGATGTCACTCAGGCACGCCGAGACACGAGCAGAGACCGTCGGATCGTCAGGTTGAAATGACAAGTGGAGTTGAGTGTCATCTGCATAGCAGTGATAGGAAAAGCCATGCTTCTGAATGACAGAGCCAAGAGATGTCATGTAAATGGAAAAGAGTAGCGGTCCAAGCACTGAGCCCTGTGGCATCCCTGTATTAAGATGTTGGGGCTCAGAGACCTCATCTCTCCAGGATACTCTGAATGACCTACCTGAGAGGTAAGACTTGAACCATTGCAACACCATTCCAGAGACACCCATCGCACTGAGAGAAGACAAGAGGATGTGGTGGTTAACGGTGTCAAAGGCAGCAGACAGATCCAGTAAGATGAGGACAGATGACTTGGATGTTGCCTTTGCCAGTCTCAGGGCTTCGATGACTGAGAGCAGTGCAGTTTCGGTGGAATGTCCGCTCTTGAACCCAGACTGGTTCTGGTCCAGGAGGTTGTTCCGTGTGAGAAAGGAGGAGAGCTGGTTAAACACAACTCGCTCCAGAGCTTTGGCAGTAAAGGGAAGGAGGGAAACCGGTCTGTAGTTTTCTAATAGTGAAGGGTTTAGAGTGGGTTTCTTTAGTAGTGGTGTGATGCGGGCCTCTTTGAAAGCTGTGGGGAATGAACCAGTGTAGAGAGATGAGTTGATGATGTGGGTGAGAGCAGGCACGACAGATGGAGAGATGGTCTGAAGGAGATGTGTGGGGATGGGATCCAGCAGACAGGTGGTAGGGTGGTTAGAACTAATGACCTTGGAAACGTCCGCTTCATTTAGAGGAGAAAAAGAGGGGAGCAAACACGTATCAGGGGTGTGAAAGAGTTCAACAGGTGCTGGCGCAGAGAACTGACTGCTGATGGCAGTTGTTTTCTTTACAAAGAAAGACGCAAAATCATCAGCTGTTAACTCTGATGAAGGAGGGGGAGCAGGCGGACAAAGGAGGGCAGAGAAGGTTTTAAAGAGAGTGCGTGAGTCAGGTGAGTTCATTAACTTAGAATGGTAGTAGTCAGTTTTTGCAGAAGTGACATCAGCAGAGAAATTAGAGAGGAGAGACTGGTAGATAGAGAGGTCAGTGAGATCTTTTGACTTGCGCCATTTTCTCTCAGCTGACCGGAGGCTGGTGCGATGCTCACGTAGAACATCGGATAACCAGGGGGCAGACGAGGATGTACGAGCTGGTCTGGATATAAGAGGGCATAAGTTGTCCAGGCAGGATGTAAGAGTGGAGCACAGAGTGTCAGTGGCAGTGTTGGTGTTTAAAAGCGAGAGCTCCTCAAGAGGGGGAAGCGCAGAAGAGACGGCAGAGGAAAAGCGGGAGGGACTGAGTGAACGCAGGTTACGTCGGAAAGTGACCAGCGGTAAAACTGTTGCGGTGTCTGGAGAAGTTAGATCGAGGTCAAGAGTTACGAAGAAATGATCCGAAGTGTGCAGAGGGGTGACCTGAGTATGCCGAGCGGAGCAGTGCCTTATGTAGATGAGATCTAGTTGGTTACCAGACTTGTGAGTTGCTGATGTGGAGACCTGCTTGAGGTCAAATGATGCAGTCAGGTTATTGAAGTTAGCAGCCAGTAGGTGTGAATCCTGTCAGGGCCCGGTGCTGTCCAGTTTTTCATGCATTCAGCCTTGGTGGGTCAGTTCTGCTGTTATTTTTACCCTGCCACTGAGCGTACACTTTCGCAGGTTGAGTTGCGAACAGCCGGTTTATTCTTCTGGCTTCATTCTCTCTTGTGTACCGGCTGGCCAAGGCTTGGAGCCTTTGTTTGGCAGTTTCAAGTGCTTCAGGTATTGGCATCTGGTTGTACCTATTAGGTACTTGTTTTCTCATTGCACCTCTCTTGGCCTCTGTCAGTTGGCTCACTTCTCTCCGTGCCTTCTTGATTTTAGCCTCCAGCCTTTGTTTCCATGGTGGATACTGTTTCTCATGGTTGCTCTTTTAGCCAAGCATCTCGAGGGTCACTGCTGCTGAGGTGTATATCAGCTAATTGGTTTCAGTGATGGTTGTGGTAGGGATCGCACTCAATGCTGCATTCACATCTTCTAGGAGACTTTCTGATGGTACTTCACTTAGCCGTTGTAGTTGGCGTGGGGTTGCCTTTCATTTATCCTCGCCATGATCTTGTCTTTCAGGTCAGTCGCTGCCTCGTTCAACGTTATTGCACTTGTTGGGGCTTGCCCAATCTCTTGTTGGGGAGCCCCATTGGCTATATATATATATATATATATATATATATATATATATATATATATATATATATACATACATATACAAACAAAGTATATAGCAATGGTTGTCTGATAATAGACAATTTTATAAATTAATTAATTAATTAATCAATCAATTAATTAATCCTTTGCATTTAACTGAGTGAAATACTCCGCTCCATTTTTTTGTTCTGATGAGGTCATTGAAGCTCTGCAAACCTAACATTTTTAACCCAAACTTATGCTGTTTGACTCTTTCAAAAATAAGACTAATTGTGGACTTATAAACTGTGGAAATGTGCACAAATGCACAAGCCTACCTGTATTTTAATCTTTGAATTTAATGTGAGCACCTTGAGTGAGGGCACTAGGCTGTTTCTGGGATATATAAACCCAATGGCTACTGTTTAATGCAATAGGCCATTACCAATGGGTAAGAATGCTGAACCTTTATTGTAGATTATATTAATCAGGCAATTTCAGTTGCAAAATATGAAAACAACTGGCGGGCCAAATCCAACCTATTGGCGGACAAATTTTGGGCCCCGGAGGCCCACTTTGGGCACCCCTGTTTTAAACACATGACCACAACCATGCAATGGGCCTCAGGCTACCAACACAAATTTTAAAGGCATTTAAACTCAGTTATGTTTCTGGTGTGTTTTACTGGTTATAACTTCACAGTAGGTAAGTATTTCAAACATTTTAGAGTTAATACCAAGCGTCTCAGATGGAACCTCCTAAACGGTCCCTACGTAAGGGCGCCGCCATACGTCAAAATACCTCGAAATACGGCAATATACCGCCGTCCACCAGAGGGCAGGCTCCAAAAGCGGAAATATAAGGAGAAACCCAATGGCGACTTTACGGGTGTAAAAAACATGTTTACAGCCTGGTACAAAAGATGGCACCTGTCTCAAGAGCTAAGTTTTTACCATGTGACAACTCTGGGGGGGTGAATTTTTGATTATTACGTCCGTTTATGCTATCTGAAAAGTTTAGTTTTGTGCATAATTGTGGGTGTGGTTATCTTGACTCGCATGTGTCAATCACCGAGCCTCGCGCCGCGTCGTGTGGCTAGCTGGCTAACAAGTGGCTAGTTAGCTCCTCCGTGATACTTGCTGGCTTGGCGCATGTTAGGATCAGTGTGTCAGGCTTCTTTACCGTCGGCTGTTCTCTGAGTATTTAAGAAGAAAGTTGTGTAAATGGCTTGCTGTGCTGTTGGCTGTACTAACAGACACCCCAAGAAGTGTGGTCTTCAGTTTTTCGGTGAGTAATACTATTTTCTTGGTTTTATGGGTGGTTTTGAGGACTCTTACACGGCTAAATATATAGCATTACTTAGCTATTTAGCCGAGCTAACAACTTTAACCCATCAAAATTACATTGAGTACGGTAATTTAAAATTCGATGTTAATTATAATACAATTAAGGTAGAATTTTAAATGTATTTTTACTGGCTTTGCTTTATGCTTTTAAAAAGATCCAGATATACAATATATCAAGGCTCAAAAACACTATTTGCATTACGAACATGGTTATTAAACATGTTTAAGAGCAAAACAATATATTTATTAATTTCAGCTGTAATATTTTTTTAAGTGATCGGATTAAGCATGTTATGGCTTTGACATATAACGGGCAAATGAGCGCAACTTGATATAACTGTATTATTCACCGGGTGCTCTACACAATGACTGTAGAAAATACGTATGTTGATCCCGTAGGCTACCGTCAATGCTCTGAAGCCCACCGCTAATGACTTTTGAAAATAACGTGCTATCATTATGTGTTAAGATAATGTAAGATTATCTTGCAAAAAAAGTTATTAACTTTTTCTATGAAATCGTTATTGCACATAAGATTGCACTAGCGTTATGTGTATTAGCTCCGTTTGGGATGTGTAGAAGGTGTCTCTGTTGCTCTTATATTTAACTGCCTTCAGAGTGTGTTATAAAGTATGACAACTGTACCTAGAACCTAGTGCTGTTCAATACATCTAAGGTATAAACTACTATTTTAATATTTATAAATCTGAAATAGAAATTATTACAAGCTTATGACCATAATCTTATGTAAAGCCTGTTGTTATCTACCCTAACCCTGCCATGCAATTGTTATTGTAACACTATATGTACTGTACTAGTTTGGTAACCTTTTAAGGTTATAATAGCACCTAATGTGTTTCTGTATGTTTTAAGTTTTCCTCTAGGTGATCCAGACAGACTGGACCAGTGGGTGTTGAAGAAGAGGAGACAGAACTGGACTCCTACCTCTTCCAGGTGGTTGTGCAGTCAACACTTTGAGAGGGATAGCTTCTGCACTGATTTGAGGGTACCTAAAACTTTATGTGTCATCTTTATTACAAGGACAGTACATACTGACCAATAGCACAACTGTATAATATGCCAGAGTAACATTAGTCCACATGGATTATTGTAGAACTGCACAGTGAGTCACAGCAGCTTTATCAGAAACATCATTAATAACATTCAGGCCATTAGGAGCACAAATAAAACACGCTGTCAATATTAAAAAGGACAAATAGACAACATGCATTAATAATAATTTTATTATATTTTATTTATAATGCGCTTTTCTGGACACTCGATGTCGCCTTATACCAATAGTAAAAACACAATAGCACATTATTATTATTATTATTATTATTATTATTATTATTATTACATCAATTTTATATAGTGCTTTTCTGGGGACGCAAAGACGCTTTACATATCAATTACACATAATTCAAATACTCAAGGACAACAATTAAAAGCAACAAATAAAAACTTATTTGTTGATGACAGAACAGTGCAGTTATGGTGGGAGTGAGTAGGCCAGTCTGAATCGATGTATTTTGAATTAGTCATTAGTTACACTACAGACATCTTATTAGGCAAAGAGAAACAGAAGTTGTTAAAACAGCAGGGCATAGAGGGTTATAATACTGACACGTTTGAACTGAATAGACACATTTTTAAAAGAGACTAAAATAATCCACTTAAATTAATGTGTTAACTAGTTTTTGTTTGTTTGTTTAAGTTTTCCTCTAGGTGATCCAGACAGACTGGACCAGTGGGTGTTGGAAGATGAGGAGACAGAACTGGACTCCTACCTCTTCCAGTTGGTCGCAGTCAACACTTTGAGACGGATTGCTTCTGCACTGATTTGAGGGTACCCAAAACTTTATGTGTCATCTTTATTACAAGGACAGTACATACTGACCAACAGTACAACTGTATAATATGCCAGAGTAACATTAGTCCAGTAGTTAGTTAGTGGGTTATTGTAGAACTGTAGTTGTAGGTGTAGTAGAATTGTAGTCACAAGCGAGCAGCAGCTTTATCAGAAACATCATTAATAACAATATTAAAAAGGACAAATAGAAATCATGCATCAGATGCATTACACTACAGACATCTTATTAAACAAAGAGAAACAGAAGTTGTTAAAACAGCAGGGCATAAAGGGTTATAATACTGACAAGTCAGATCCGAAGAGACACATTTTTAAAAGAGAGTAAAATAATCCACTTAAATTAATTTCTCTGATGGTATTTGGAATAATGTTTAATTGTTTAGAAGCTCGAACAGAAAAGGCAGACTGACTGAAAGCTGTTTTTCTAATCTTTTTAGTTTACCAGTTTGTTAGTATTTTTCTATTGAGATGCACTCGTTACACTTCCTGCGAGGGACGCGGTCATAGATTACTATTACTTTTGTGGTGTCAAGTTGACTGTGGACACAACATGTTGACTGACATTGTGTTAACATTGTGTTGTGTACTAGTCGTGGTGAGTGGGCTTTCAACCAAGACAGCCCAACTTGAATTAGTTTGGTGTGATTTTTATTTGAGTTTTTCTGACTTTCCACAGGGTCCCATCCTGCAGCAGTCATTTTAAACTCCTCATCCCATCCTCGCTATTTCCACCTTCACCCTTGACACTGGACAAAATGCTCAGGTCATTCCCGGCACAGTGAATCAGGAGGACCTCTGGCACTGATCTTCTTTGCAACGTGCCCTCAAAAAGGACAGGAGCCCACTCCAACGAAGGCCAAGCCAGCAAACCCGGGCATGTGGATGGCTGAGGTGGCTAAGTGTTGTTGCTGCAGCTCTCTGGGCTCCACGCCGGACATGGCTGTCACCAATGATCCACACAGTTTCTAGATGTGAAAAGAATGCATAAATTAATGTGAAAAAAGTTACAATTGAGTCGTTCAAAAAATAATAATTAAAAAAAGGTTAAATATGCAGCCATAATTGGACTTACTTGTCTGTGCAGCATGTTCTTGGGAGTTCTGCTTTCCAGGTGAAGAAGGCAGAAGGAGGGGAGCAGAGGGCAGGTCCATCTTGAAAACTACAAGAGAGTTATGCATAACGTGGCTGTAACTAAGTAAAATATAGTCTCCCAAGTAACATGTAACTGCACTTACTTGTCTGGGCAATGGGTTCTTGGGAGTTAACAATGTGAGAAGTGATGTTTTTAACTACAATAGAAAAAGTTAGATTAGTATGCTATATTATAGCTTATAAAATATTAACTATATAACATATTATAGAGAGAAACATAGCGTGTTCATGAATCTAAAATCATTTTATTTTAATTTAGAAGTATTTATAATATTATGGCTTTAATTGCATAATCTACAGGTTCTTTCTGTACATTTAATAAATGTTTTAACTCTATTTAGAAAAAGTATATGACAGATAACAATCTTTCAATATTATAGCTTAATCCCCAAAACATGCACAAAAAACAGAAGTAGGAATAAACGTATTTATACGTTTGAAGTCTTTGCTTTCTTTAGTGGTCTTACAAGTCCCACTGTCAAAAAAAAATGTAGCTGGAACGGGAGAGCTCCACTTGCGTTAGCCTGGTGTTAGCAACAGGTTAGCATTAGCCTTAGCCTCGGCTACCGCGGAGTGGACGTAATTATCCACGCACGCGCTTGCGATGCAACACTCCCTTTGCCCATTTTAGTAACATCCTCTGACGAAGGAGTCTGAAATGTCCGGATGTAATCGCCATTTTTTTGCCCATGAATTAGAGTCGTATCAGTAAATAGGGAACCAATGGGCAGATTACATCCATTTTTATTTACTATCTATGGTTAATACATTTGTTTTCCTGGGGACATGTGGGTGGGCCTTATTTGATTTAGCAAAATCGCAATTTCTTTGTTTTTTACTCATTTAATGGGTTAAAGACAATTAGCCATTTGTTGTGACTGTGTCTCTAGTTTAATAAAATATTATCAATGTCATGGTATACCTACTGTATAAATATTGTTACTTATATAAATTTACGGTTCTAATCAAATTGTTAGTATATATTCTTGTAAGATACACTGACACCAATTACATAATGTAAATAATAATTATTTTAGAAGTACTGGATTGTTTTCTAAAAGCATTAACTTAGGCTATAAATAGGCTATGAATACAATTCAAGTTTGTGCAAGAACAGAAAAAAAATGTATTATAAATAATAATAATAATAACTAACTTTCACTTAAGGGATATTTCATCTTCCGCACTCTCTTCATTTAGCATTCTATTAAAATGAGTGTTCATCAAATGTCCCAAATTTTCCTTCGGTATCCTTCGACTATACTGTCACCATCCATCTTCTAACGCTTATCCGGGGGTCGGGTCGCAGGGGCAGCAGTCTAAGCAGAGACGCCCAGACTTCCCTCTCTCCAGACACCTCCTAAAGTTCTTCCGGGGAAATACTGATGCGTTCCCAAGCCAGCCAAGAGACGGGGGTAGAGCGGTCGTCCTTCACCCAGAAGGTAGGCGGTTCGATTCCCGCTCTCCCCACAGTCGTTGTGCCCTTGGGCAAGACACTTAACCCACTTTGCCTCCAGTGGCTGTAACACTGGTAATTACTGTAGAACAATGTAAGTTCTACAGTAATTCAGTAATTCAGTAATTTAGCTGACGCTTTTATCCAAAGTGTCAGCTAAATGAATAAATGTAAATGTAACATAGTCCCTCCAGTGTGCCCTAGGTCTTCACCGGGTCTCATCCCAGCAGAACACCCTGGACCCCTCCCAGGAGGCATCTTGAACAGATGTCCGAGCCATCTCAGCTGGCTCCTCTTGATGTGGAGGAGCAGCAGCTCTACTCTGAGCTCCTCCCAAGTGACCGAGCTCCTATCTCTAAGGGTGTACTCACACTAGGCACGGTTGCCATGAACCGGGCCCGAGTACGATTGTCCCCCCTCCCCACTCCCCCTCTGGCCTGCACTCACATAGGGTTTCAGCATTCGTGCCGGAGCACGCTTACGTCATTATGGTGCTACGGTTTCCTGATAAACAGGAAGAGCGGTGCTCTCTGAACACACTGGAGTCCATCGCTCTGTTTTATTTGTGGATAATTTTGTGTCTTTGGTACACGGTGGTCCACAGCCCTCTCACAGCATGTTGTTAAACATCTTAGTGGCGCGAACATTTTCACGTAATCGCGCTGCTCGTATGAGGAGGTTTGCAAGGTACCAGCTGAAGTGCAGCAAGGACAGAAGAGGAAAATGTGAACAGTGAATGGAATCCTTATAATACAGCCATTAGTTCAAATGCCACCAGAGATGCATTGTGTTCATATTTCTCAAATTTGTAGAGAGATGGTGTATATTTCAGGAGGAAAGTTTTCATTACATACTTCTGTGTCATGCCGCTACTACATTCAGTGCATGTATATTTATTGTACTTATTAGTTTACTATGACTTATTTTTGTGCTGTTGTCAATAAATCATATTGTTCATTTCAAGAACAGTGCAGGAGTTATTTGCGGATAACACACAAAACATAAGATGATGCCGAAAAAAGTTTTAATCATAAACTCAGGAGCACTTCTCACAGGAAAAAAAAAAAAAAAACAGTACTTCACAGAACAACCATGTGCAGTGGTGAAACAAAATAGGCTACCTTGTGTGTGTGGTGTATAATTTATGGAAGTGTGTGGTATATATTGTAGAGGTTCGAGGTCGAATTATAAAGTGTAGAGGTTTGAGGTAGTGCATACTGTTAGGTTAAAGTGCATAGTAAATATATGCTACGGTATATTAAACAATTACAAACCTGTTATTAAAAAAACGAGATAAAACTTAAATAACCCTTATAATGAAAGGCAACGTCCAAATACAATAACAACATAAAAACATGAACATAAACAACTGTGCCTTTACAGGTTACGATAACAGCTCACAGCTCTGTGATCTCTCCAGTCCTGTGTTCTCCGTTTTAGATGAAGTAGAATCCAGCGATCTTCGTGGATGGGACTCCAGCACATTCGGTTGGCTAGAAGGTTTCCTGCCAATTATACTGTCGACAGCGTCATACCATTGAAATTTTTCCTTTTCTTCTGCAGAGCTGCCCGATTTACGGAGTGCATCCCGTACCCTTAAATACTGTGCCCGCAGTTTTTTTACCTTCTCTCTACATTGCTCGGCAGTTCTTTGATATCCATGACCAAGAAGCTAGTCACGGATTTTTCTAAATTTTTATGAGTTTTGTCCAGCTGCTCCTGTATGCTCTCATATGCCCAAATTTCCAGCAAGCATTGCACATCTGCCGTAGACCAAAGCGAACCTTTCCCCGCCATGTTGGTTTTGGAGCGTCGCAAAACAGTGACGTCACGCGTCCTGTTCCATGCTCCAGCACGGTTGGCGCTCACACTACATGCGAACCGCGCCCGAGTCCAAGTGAACCGTGCTCTGGCCCACTTCTTCCAAGCGGGCCAGGGCCTGCTAATCGAGCCGCGCCCGGGCACGGTTCGGAGCACTCACACTAGTCAAACAAACCGCGCTTTGGTGGTCAAACGCACTCGGGCACGGTTCAAACTGCCTAGTGTGAGTACACCCTAAGGCCCAACCACCCTGCAGAGAAAGCTCCTTTTGGCCGCCTGTATCCGGGATCTTGTTCTTTTGGTCATGACCCAAAAAGCTCATGAATTAAAGGTGAGAGGGGGAACGTAGATCAATCGGTGAATCGAGAGCTTCGCCTTGCAGTTCAGCTCAGGTACATCAACGGCACCACTGCAGAAGCTGCACAATTCCCCTTACGCTCCCTCCTTTCATCACTTGTGAACAAGACCCCAAAATACTTGAACTCCTCCATTTGAGGTAGGAGCTCTCCACCAACCACCCTTTTCCAACTGAGAACCATTGCCTCGGACTTTGTGGTGCTAATTCTTATCCCAGTCGCTTCACACTCAGCTGCAAACCATCCCAGGAAACATCTGAAAAAAGCAGAGACCAGATCCTGTGGTCCCCAGACCACACTCCCTCCGGCCCCTGACTGCATCTAGAAATCTGGTCCATTAAGAAAATGAACAGGACCGGTGAAAAAGGGCAGCTCTGCCGGAGTCCAACATGCACAGAGAACAGGTCTGACTTCCTGCAAACCAAGCTCCTGCTCCCGTTGTATAGGGACCAGACAGCCCTTAGGGAACCCGACAGCCCTTGCGCCCCCCCCCCTTTTTTTTTTTTTTTGAAAAAAAGGTTTAAGTAAAAGCATCTGGACTCAGTTTTCAAGGTGAAGATGTTTTGTCTGTAATTCCAAGAAACTAGAGGGAGGAGTTTCCCCTGAAACCAAACCTGATGGACCAGGCTGTTCTAGTCTCACAGTCACTCGCCATGAAAGGGAAGAATCACTCCTAATGTGGGAGTTGTTAAGACTCAGGAGAGTTGTTAGTGCCACTGTTCTTATTCAGTTTCTGTGTTTGATGTTCTAGGGTGAAACTGTTAAGTATTATTGAATGTTTTATATTATCATTGTGTGAACTTTTGAACTGCTCAATGAGAGGATACTGTGCAAACCCATGTCTGCAAAACTAATGTCTATGCACTTTTGACCTCCATATATGGGAGAAATGTACTTTACATTTCTACCTGCACCCAAAAATAGACTACACACACACACACACACACACACGACTTATCACATGCATGTGTAATCTGCTTGCTTCAATAAAAGGATGCTCAAGGGTTAGTCCAGTTGGAGTTGGGTGGGATCAGGTGAAGACTATCATACTCTAAGACCCTTGAACGGACTCCCCTTGCAGCAAGTACAACTTTAAGTCGATTGGGTGTCTTGTTTTTCATGTCATAAACTGTTCTCTTGAATAATCAGCTGCGGTCTGATGTCACCCCGATTGCAGACCCAACAAACTTGGTCCTTCGAGCCGGATCCCAGGGATTAATACTGGACCCCAGATTTACCCGACTCTGACCCAACAAAAATAGGAAGTCAATTACTTCAACTATTGGCTACTCAACAAGAGGGTCAGTTCCCTACTATGGACCCCTTTGACATGCATGTAACTCTGAAATATAAACATACTCCTGGTCCCGATCCACAATGTCGTAAAGAGTTAGTAGCTAAACAATGGACGGGAGAACATCCTGATAACTGGGGTTGAAAGGACATTGAAGCGAAAACCCCATTTGACACCAACATGTGGTACCGCTATGTTACTATTCTTGCTAAATCATATAACAAGTCCTAGTGTTATGTTTGTTCACGTTTGTCTCACTCTGCAAAACAAATCACCTTGTATGCTAAGCCAATGAATAAAAGTCAAGCTAAATGTTTTGCTAGTTTTGCAGGGAGAGGATAGCAATACCATGATATTACTATCAACGACACTGATCCACACGCCAAGGGCCTCGTCAATGGTATATGTGACACTATGTTCTGGGTTAACTTTAATTTAACTATCCATCCAATGTGTTACCAACAGGTGATTGGCACCATCCCTGTAGGAGGACCACACTTGTTGATGCCATCACCATCCCCACTACTACACTACTATGAACTGTTTCAGCCACATGACCCCTTTTAGGGGTCTGATATCCCAGATGAATTTAAACACTGGAATACAAATAGTAAGATCACTCTGGCTTTGTTCCCATGGATTGGCACAGCTAAAAATACCCTTAGAATAGAAACTGTAGATTATAGTCTCAAAGTTTTTGTTAATGCTTCCATTCTCATTTATGAAGGACAAAATAGGGAAATTGAAGCAATGCGTGTTATGGTTCTACAAAACAGAATGGCCCTTGACCTCCTCACTGCTGCAGAGGGGGGTGTTTGCGTCAAAATAGGCACCTCCTGTTGTACTTATATCCCTGATGAATTGAGTACCAATGTCTCTGTTGCGATAAATTCCCTCCATCGCCTTAAGGACGCCATGTCCAAAGACCACACTGATATGGTGCAAAATGACTGGTTAACATGGTTTAAGTCTGGCCCCTGGTGGCAATTCATCCTTAAATGTCTTGAAACCTTTGGGGTGTTTTTACTCATTTTCTTTCTTTTATTTACCTGGAATATCCCATGCCTCAGATCTTTGATTTCAAACATGATTACCCGCACTGTCTCTAATTATGTCATTGTTACTCAAACGAACCTTGATAATTCTTGTGAACCACCTGGTAAACGAGACCTTGATATGTACAATGTTTGGGTTACTCAAAATTATGATGGTTGTTCTTCTTTTGTCTAAATGGCACGTGCATCGAAAATAGGCAACTAGGTATTGTTGATACCTTGACATACAGTTACAGTGATAAACAGGGGGGAATGTTAAGTATTATTGAATGTTTTATATTATCATTGTGTGAACTTTTGAACTGCTCATTGACAGGATACCGTGCAAACCCATGTCACTTCTGCAAAACTAATGTCTATGCACTTCTGAACTCCATATATGGGAGAAATGTATTGTACATTTCTCCCGGCACCCAAAATTAGACTTCACTGCGATTTATCATATGCATGTGTAATCTGCTTGCTTCAACAAAAGGATGCACAAGGGTTAGTCCAGTTGGAGTTGGCTTGGATCACGTGAAGACTATCATACTCTAAGACCCTTGACTGGACTCCCATTGCAGCAACTCGACTGGGATCCTTGTTTCTCATGTCGTAAGCTGTTCCCTGGAATAATCAGCTGTGGTCGGCGGTCACCCCTGACTGCAGACCCAACAGAAACTCTTTTGTTTTAGGTTTCAAAACACTAGTTTAAATACTAGGCAACATGAATCTGAGGCCACCTTCTCTGTAGAGGACTTTTCCATTTTAACAAAAATGTCTTTATTCACCCCTCTCTCAAACCATCTGGCCTCTCTGGCCAAAATTCAGACATTGCTGTCATCAAAGCAGGCCCGTCGCGACAAGGCAAGCAAACCAAGCAATTGCTTGGGGCCCCGAGCTGGAATGGGGCCCCAGGACAACGACCGGTTAAGAATATTTATTTCTTAACTGGCCTGCCAACGTGATCTCTGCAGCCCGGCTGGAGAGATCAGGTTTGCAGCAGCCGGCAAAATACAAAACCTCCTCGGCAGTCATGAAGAGGAATTATGCTTCAGGAAGCCAGAAGAGAAAGGAAGAGAAGGATAAGAAAAAACAAGATAGTGGTAAGTGATAAATTACACTGGATAAAATAGCTCTACTTGTCAGTCTTGAACAAATGGTGTAATTATGCAGCAGGTTAGGCTAGCAAAAATATGTTTATGTTAGCTAGCGTTACCTGCCTGACGGCAAATGCTGCTTGTAACAAACAGTTAGTGCAACTTTTTTTTCGAATGAACGGAATTTGGTTGCTGTAATG
This sequence comes from Neodontobutis hainanensis, assembly GCA_024349245.1. NCBI lineage: Eukaryota > Metazoa > Chordata > Actinopteri > Gobiiformes > Odontobutidae > Neodontobutis > Neodontobutis hainanensis. The sequence continues at coordinate 38,050 of JALDNG010000457.1, read as the reverse complement.
TGTTTTTTTAAAGTATAAAGAAGACGCAGATCTGTTCCTATTTATCGTATTTAATGACATGACATTGCTGTAGCTTTGTAAAAGGTTTTAATGAAAGTGGCATAGCAAATAGCATGCTATACTTTTCCACCGTGATAATCTTTTTACCAAATGGGTGTTAGGAAAGGAAACCCACACAATAAATTCCGTGCATCAAACATTAGCTTGGGATATTTTTAAGCAATGGTAAGCAGCTGCCTGCATCCATTTCCTTCTAATACCAAAATATTGAAATGCTAACATTGCTAACGGTAAACTTTATAATAAGTAATAATACTATTCTCTAACAGTTAAATGACAATTAACTAAAGATTAATTAACTATCAATTTACCATCTATTAATAATTGTTATTATAAAGTTCTGTTTTCTGGCTAGTGCCAAACCACTTTTCTTTCTCCCTCAAGGTGCTTTGCTTAAATTTCTCAGCCCTCAGGCTCTTCCTAAGGATACCTCCACTGATGAAGGTAGAGTGAATTTCTCTTACTGAGCTGTTAATAGTGACCTCTTTCAATATGCTAACAGTGAAATGGTAAAACGTACTCCACCGGCAATTTCAGATTTTATTTTTTAAATTATTTTCACAACTACAGGGTGCACGTGGCAGAGTGGTTAGCACTCCTGCCTCACAGCAAGAAGGTCGTGAGTTCAAAACCCGGCCGACTCAAACATTCTCGGCCGACTTCGGTCTTTCTGTGAGGAGTCTGCATGTCCTCCGCGTGTTACCGTGGGTTCTCTCCGGGTACTCCGGCTTCCTCTCATTGTCCAAACACATGCATGTATAGGTTAATTGGCAAATCTAAAGTGTCCCCAGTGAATGAATGTGAGAGTGAATGGTTGTGTCTGTCAATGTTTGTCTCTATATGTCAGCCCTGCGACTAACTGGCCACTGTCCAGGGTGTACCCCGCCTCAGGCCCAAAGCTGCTGGGATAGGCTCCAGTCACCCGCGACACCCAACGGGAAAAAGCAGTAGAAAATGAATGAATGAATGAATGAAAAATGAATGAATGAATTTTCACAACTACATCATAAACTTCATCTTCAACATCAACAGATGCATCACTTCTTAGTGCTGATGTTTCCTCTATAGCACAAGGTACCACAAGCTCTATAATTATAGTTGATATCTTGCACAGCCCAGAGTTTAAACTGATAAGTGTGCTGTCATATTATTAGAAAAAAAAAACAGTGCAAATCACTATTGAATTCCCACCAAACTGTGTAAATACCAGTCACTTTTGCCCATGGACAGTTCAGAATTTTTAATATACAGTAGTGCTTGTCAAATTTCTAGGTGTCAGACACTCACTGATGCATTCTGTACCTGAACATATGGATTATATTAATAAAAACATTATTTTTCCCCAGCTACACCATTAATACCATCTCTCACAGTGGAAGACACTGCATTCAGAACAGAAATTGAGTCTGCACCACTTCCCAACACTGAGGTTTGCTCTACAGCTTAAGGTACCACAAGCACTGTCATTATAGCGTTGTTGTATAGTTATTGTGCACTTTTTAATGTATATTTGATTTTATGGTACAGTGGTGTTTTTTGCAAATGTTCAATGGTTGAAAATGCTCAAATTTCAAATATTTTTTCAAGCAGTATTTGCATTGTAAACATTTTTATTTATGTAGAGTATATGCAACAGCAGAATTTGCACTGTAAATCTTTTTATTTATATAAAGTGTGGGTAACTTAAACTGTATAGCTATGGGCTATAGGCTTTGCGTGTGTGGGGTTGGGGTCCATGTCTTCCTTCAAACATTACATTATTGGACTGAGTCCAAGATGGCGCCTGTGTTCGGCATTGCCTCTGCTCCCTGTCTGTTCGCTAATGTAATGTTGTGTTTTCTAGTGATGTTTGTTGCCTTATCAGCCCTTACAACAAGTAACTGTGCATCAGCTGCTTTTGAATATGATCGACATACTCTATTTCGAATAAACGAGCAGATGAAAGACTTTTGTGTTACCTGGGCCAGGTACGCGGAGTTTTTCCCTCCAGTTTTTGAGTGCTCCACGTCATCACTGGAGTACCTGTTGCTAGCTAAGCCCCGCGGCAAGAGAAGGAAGCGGGATTGAGGGCTGGCGTCGGGGCCAGGCTGAGAAAACACCGTGGGCAACTACCAAGTCCGAGCGGCTCCGGATCTGTCTGGGACGAGCGGTGCCTGCGGTCGGTTCCGGTCCGTGAATCTGGCGGAACTCGTCCGGTGCGTCTCCGTCCCTCCAATCTGACCGGATTTTTCCGATTCGGCGGCTCCGACACTTCCCTCCACGTGAGCGGGTCCTGTGTCCTGTTACATGCCGGGTGGTCAATAGTGACCACGCCCTGTCACCGCTGCGCTGCCCTGATGGTCAGCGCGCACCGGCCTTGGATCTGGCACAGCCGACTCGGATTGCTCTGCTCAACGCCGCTCCATTGCAAACAAGGCCTTTTCCTCAGCGAGTTATTCTCAAAGGAACACCTTGACTTTATGTTTTTAACAGAGACCTGGCAGCGTGAAATGGAGTACACTCATCTGAACGAAATGTGCCCTCCGAACTGTTCTGTGTTTGGGACACCGCGGGTCTCGCGGCGAGGCGGACTCGCACTCGTGTACCGGGACTGTTTCTGCTGCAGGTTGATGAACCCAGACTCTTTCGACTCCTTTGAGATGCAGATGACTAAGGTTGGCAACAATGACTCATTTTATTGCATTTTAATTTACCGACCTCCTGGTCCTGGACGCTTGTTTTTAGAGGATTTCTCTGAATTTTTATCTTCAATTATCAAACTTGATAATGTTCTGATACTCGGGGATTTTAACCTCCATATCGATGATGCTTTCTTTGTGTAATCTGGCATCTGAGTTTTTAACACTCACTGAAGCATTTCATTTTAAGCAGCATGTCTCTGGTCCTACACACACCAAAGGCCACACTTTGGACCTTGTTTTCTCTTTAGGCCTGAACATTGACCAGTTGAGTGTTACAGACACTAATGTGACAGACCACTGCTGTATATCTTTTAACTTGCATTCCAGTGTGGACTATCTTCCTTCCAAACTGATGTCACAAAGGCGCATCATAAATGGATCCACAGCTGAGAAATTTTCAAGTCATTTGACCCGATCGCGTTTTGATGGCTGTAGTGAGCCTGAATCTTTTATGCAGTCTTTTAATAAGCACTGTTTGTCTGTTTTAAATAAGGTTGCTCCGCTAAAAGTAAGCACACCACGCCTAAAAATCCCTGCCCTTGGATAAATGAGGAAATCTTATCTTGTAGGAGAAACTGTCGAAAAACAGAACGTTTGTGGAAATGCACAAGTTTGGAAGTCCACAGACTGCACTTGAAGGAGCTCATCATGTCACTAAATGATATAATAAAACAGGCCAGATCTGCATATTTCTCTAATCTTGTTGTGCTGAACAAGAAAAATCCTAAAGTCCTGTTTGACACAATATCAAGAATTGTCTCTCCTTTAGCTCCTCATTTACCAGTCCACTCAAAGTCTGACTGCAACAGGTTTTTAAATTCCTTTGTGAATAAGGTACATGATATACGAGCTTCTATAAACCCATCCTCTGTCCACACATCCTGGGGTTTATCTCCTCAGTGCTCTTGGTCCACCTTCTCACCTGTCACTGAAGAGGATATCAAGGGTCTACTAAAAAAGTGAAACCATCATCAAGCCCTCTGGATGTAATGCCAGCTTCGTTGCTTTTAAATGTATTTGATTTAGTTGGTCCTTATGTTGTTAAACTGATCAACCTTTCTCTTTCAACTGGTTCTGTGCCCAGCTCTTTTAAACAAGCGGTCGTCAGCCCCATTCTGAAGAAGCCCAATTTGGATTCTTTTGAACCAAACAACTACAGGCCAATCTCTAAATTGCCTTTTTATCTAAAATCCTGGAGAGAGTGGTGGCGGAGCAGCTGACTGCGTTTCTTAATGAAATTAATGTTATAGACAAATTTCAGTCAGGCTTCCGAAAATGTCATTCAACAGAGACTGCCCTGCTGAGGATATCAAATGACATTATGATGGCAGCTGACTCTGGGCAGTACTCAGTCTTGATCTTACTGGATTTATCGTCTGCTTTTGATACTCTGGACCATAATATATTGTTAAAGCGTCTGCAATATGAAATGGGTTTCTCTGGATCAGTTCTAAAGTGGTTTTCCTCTTACCTGAGTGACAGATCATTTTGTGTCTGTATTAACAATATTCTCTCTGAAATGACCCTCTGTCATATGGAGTTCCTCAGGGCTCAGTCTTAGGTCCTCTTTTGTTTTTATTGTACATATGCCCTCTTAGTGAAATATTTCATGGTTTTAAAAATGTGTCTTATCACTTTTATGCTGATGACATTCAGTTGTACTGTTCTTTTAAAGACTCTGAGTTTTATAAACTTACTGAATTGTTGAACTGCTTGACTTGCTTAAAGAACTGGTTATGCAATAACTACCTACAGCTAAATACAAAAAGACTGAAACTTTAATCTTTGCACCTGACCAAAAATACTTCAAATCAAACAACACCTTGGTTCCCTGGGTTCTTCCGTCCAGTCGAGCCTCAGAAACCTTGGTGTTCTGTTTGACCAATCTATGTCTCTGGACAGTCATTCTAGACAGTTGGTCAAAAACTGTTTTTATCATCTAAGAAACATTTCTAAATTGAGAGTGTTATTGTCTAAATCTAACTTGGAGATGATTATTCATGCTTTTATTTCTTCTCGTCTTGATTATTGTAATTCTCTTTTATTTGTTTCAACAAATTGTCTCTGGGTCGGCTTCAAATGGTGCAAAATGCTGCAGCCAGGCTTTTAACTGGAACCAACAGAAGGGCTCACATTTCACCGGTTTTAGCTTCACTTCATTGGCTTCCAGTCAAATTCAGGATTGATTTTAAAATTTTAGTCTTGACTTTTAGAGCTCTACATGGACAGGCCCCCCAGTACATCACTGACCTGCTGACCCCTTACTCCTCCTCACGCACTCTTCGGTCTTCAGGTCAAAACCTTTTAATGGTCCCCAAAACACGTTTGAAAACCCGGGTGACCGGTCTTTCCAAACAGTCGCCCCAGACTCTGGAACACCCTGCCCCTGTCACTGCGAGTGGATATTTCTGTTGATTCTTTTAAAAGCAGCTGAAGACACTTTTATTTAAACAAGCTTTTAGTTGATTGGGCTTTTTATGTTTCAATATTCTGTGGTTTTAATTTTTTTTTTTTTTTCTCTAAGTTTTATTGTTTTTTATTGCACTTTGTAAAGCACTTTGTGATTTATATCTGTGAAAGGTGCTATATAAATAAAATTTACTTACTTACTTACTTACAAACGGCCCTGCCTCAAAGGTTTCTCTTTGAGGTGGAAGTGAACTGCAGACTCCAGGATTGGCCCTTCTGTGCGGATACATAACTCTGTTTGTGAGAAGGGATCTTGATCTTTAGGATGGATCAGTTTTTGACACAGTGTGTTCCCTGGTTTAAAGTGGACTGGAATGTTGTGTTTGTAGAAAATCCTTTTAAGTTTTTCAGATAAACCAGACACATAAGGGATAACTACACCCTTCCCTCATGTGTCTGGTTCCTGTCTGTTTGGTATCTGTGTTCTCAGAAGGTAGGCGGTTCAATTCCCACTCTCCCCACAGTTCATACTGTCATTGTTTCCTTGGGCAAGACACTTAACCCACCTTGCCTCCAGTGGCTGTAACACTGGTAATTACTGCAAACAATGTAAGTCGCTTTGGACAAAAGCGTCAGCTAAATGAATAAATGTAAATAAATGTCTATGACATCTTCACGGGTGAACTTGATGTTCTTGTCCACTGTGTTAATGTGTTCTGTGAAAGAAACTTCCTGGGTTCTGATTCTGACCCACGTGTCATCAACATATCTGAACCAGTGACAGGGCACTGCACCAGGGAAAGAGACCAGAGCTCTGTTTCTTTGTCTGTAGAAGTTACCTCTGACCCGGAAATAAGTAGTGTTCAAACATATTTCCAGTAAACTGCAAATATGGTCCGGGGTGGGTGAGGTTTGTCCTGTCCTGTAAAAAAGTGTCCTCTAGTAATCTCTTCCTTACAACCATGAGTGCTTCATTGGTGGGTATGCAGGTAAAGAGTAATGTGACATCAAAATAGACAATAGTCTCATCTGTGTCTTGTTGTAGATGTTTGATTTTGTTAGTAAAATCCTGTGAATTAATGATATGGTGTTGTGAGTGGCGTACCAATGGAGCCAAAAAGGTGGCAGGGTGTTTGGCTATATTGTAGGTGGCTGAAGCTGTGCTGCTTACTGTGGGTCGTAGTGGATTTTCTTTTTTGTGTATTTTGGATGCGCCGTAAATACATAGAGTGGTCTTCCCAGGATACAACCTGTATTACAGAGGTCGATCAATGACTTGATCCTTCTCCAGCCTCTGCAGACAGTCTATGACCTTCTTCTTCACTTGTTGGATCTCTTCTCAGTGTCTTATAGGTGGTGGTGTCACTGAGTAAGCTGTAAATCCTGGACTCGTAGTCATCTTTGTTCAGGATCACAGTGCATCTTCCTTTGTCTGCTGGCAGAATGGTGATGCTGTGGTCTTTCTCTAGTGCTGACAGGGCCCTCCGTTGATATTGGAGAAGCGTGGTTTGGCACTAGCCAGACTTTGTGTCTCAGTTCTTCAGCTTCATTTCCAGACAATTTGTTGTTCCTTATGGCTGATTCTGTTGCTGTATTGGCATCTACTGTAGGGATGTGCCTCAGAGCAAATAAGAATTTAAAGTGTAACTAAATCCCTGGTCAGAGCCTAACTCCACCCACTCACAAAATTTGAAAAATGCTGGAAAAGTTGGCGGAGCCCAGCAGAGACCAAGGGGACAACCCGAGGGCGGGGCTTAGCGGGAGCATGAACTTGAGACGGATTGATTGACAGCAGCTGTCAGACTCGGAAAGATGGAGACTTGAGGGACACCAGTAGCTTTGCTACGGAGCGGCCCTTCGTAGTGGAGGATTTTTATTTGCAAACAGGGCTAGAGCCTTATCAATTTCAAACTGCAGTCTCAACAATTCCTGAAGTTAAAGAGCAAAGTCTTGCAGTGCAAGAGAGAATGGGGCCTGTGATAAAACGTTAGCATTTTCTGGTTTAGGCTAACGCTAGGCAAATGCTAACAAACTTTTAGAAATTGCAAACCTATGCATTTAGTTTGATTTTGGTATGATTTTAGTAATAATTACACACAAAACAGTGATTTCAAGTCTCCCGCTGTAATCCCGCTTAAAATGCCCGCTGCAAACTCAAGCGCTCAGCGGGAACTCAGGATGTTCCAGGCCAAGTGCACGCAACCACTGGTGCCTAATTTCCAACTCTGCTGGAAAGCAATGCAGTCCAACAGTGCTATTGCAACCAGCAACACTATGAGTACATGCTAATATAGCTAGCCTTATGTTTTCAACGCCATTGCATAGGAACAAGGTGTTTTTATACCAGGAGCGTGAGCCAATGCCAAGGGTGTGGTGGGCTCGTGCCAGGGGCGTGGACAGTTGAGCCAGTATACGCCACACAAGGAAACAACTACAAATTGAAAAATTCAGCTGCAGTAACCACGTTCAACCTAAAGAGGTCAGCACTTAGACAGTTTTACACCATAAATTGTAAAATTAATTTTACTAAATTTTACTCAGATCAGTGAACAGCACTAATAAGGCCCCATTCTTACAGATCATCAACTAAAATGGTTGTTTTAGGGTTTAGTTACTCTTTAAGCCTTTTTTCAAGAACCACGTTTTCAGTTTGGGTAAAAACTCTGTTTGAGAGGTTCTTTATCCATCAGTCCTGAGTGAATGTTTTAATATTCTTGTTACTCCTAGGATGGTCTGGGTTGTGCCACTGTTGTCCATTAGCCAAAACCTGAAAATTTTTGATATGACGGGTCTTGCTCTTGAAGTGCTATGTAAGTTGTACCTATATGAAATTAGAGCTCTCCTGTAGGACTTCCCTTGGAACTAACACTGCAAGTTGTTTTATGTAGGAAAATCTAACATGGTCTGGAGGTTATCTATTTTGAAATGAGTCTGTCTGATCCTTTCACACAAAATGCGGGTCTGGGCCAGGCATAGGATGTTTTAGCCCTGTGTCCCTTAACAGCAGAACCTAGCCGTAGGCTTTTAGGAACCAGTTTGTCTGCAAAGTAGGTTCAATCTAACATGATTTCAATAATCTGCCAGTTTCCTGGTAGTCTACACAGTTCAGTGAAGAGTGCAATGACAGTGTCACGTCAGCTCGACTCAGCCCAGCTACCTCACGGATTCTCCGGCAGGGTCCGCCTCCGGCTCTCCCGCCCCTGCAGGCTCACGGAGTGGAGACGTGTGCAGGAGCGCCACACCAGCTGTTCCACGTTGTTAATCAACGGAGTTTAAGGAGCACCACGTCCAGCTCATCAATGCCAGATTGTAAAACTAGCTCCTGTTAGTAACACGTCTAGCGCTACACTGTTTTGTTGTACTTTGGGAATACTTACCTGTTGTTCTTGTCTGCCTCAGATCCGTCGAGTCCAGCCATCAGCCTTGCTCCAGTCCTGCCTCTGTCTTCGCCTGATCCGTCGAGTCCAGCCGTCATTCCCGTTCCCGTCCAGCCTCCGTCTTCTCCCAGTATCCCTTGCCATCAACAAAGAACGTCCTATCCATAAGTTACCTGTTCAATTGATCTGCTTTGTGATTGTTACCTGGTGTCTGCGTTTGGGTTCTTCGCCTGATCATTACAGTACAATCTGGCCAGAATGAACCCAGTAGATCCAAGCACACTCCAACAGACTGTCGCTGCCCAGACCATTCTTCTGGAGCAGCATGATGCCACGCTCAAGGCCCTCATGGACTATATGAAGGATTTTTCCCTCAGTCTTACCGGACTACGAAACCAGTTGGCTTCCGTGAACTCCACGCCGTCTACCAACGCTCCAGCTCCCTCCGCTCCATCTCCTGAAGCCCCGCCTCCTTCGACTAAAGAGGCGTTTGTTCCATCTCCAGCACCATATAGTGGGGATCTCGGCTCCTCTCGGGCTTTTTTAACACAGTGCTCTTTTTGTTTTTGAGCAGCAGCCACAGACTTATTCTAGTGAACGTTCAAAGATTGCTTTTTTAATTGGTTGTCTATGGGGCCATGCGTTACACTGGGCCTCAGCTATCTGGGAGAAGCAGGAGGCTGTATGCTTCTCCTACCCCGCATTCATCGCAGAGATGAAGTTGGTTTTTGATCACCCGGTACGAGGAGGGGAGGCTACTAACAGTCTGTTCTCCATATGCCAGGGAAACCGCTGTGTGGCGGAATTCGCCATTGAGTTTTGTTCGCTTGCTGCGGAGTGTGGTTGGAACGATGAAGCTCTTCACGGGGCTTTCTTGAATGCCATATTTGAAGAGCTCAAGGATGAGATGGCGTCTCGGGAACCACCCACGAGCCTAAATGAACTCATCCAAGGAGCCATTAGGATTGACAACCGCCTCTGCGAGCGTAGGAGGGAGAAAGCCAGCCTGCGGGCTTCGCTGAGACCTCCTACCCCTCGGTTTCCGGGCTCCCCAACACATCCCTGGGTTTCCCCACAGCCTCAGCAAGGGAGGGCTGCCGAGTGTTGGTCGCAGATGGCCGATGGCAGCAGTTACGCCAGTTTTTCAGCACAACTGCCGGGTCATCCACTGCATTCGACTGAACCCGAACCCATGCAACTGGGCTGGACCCACTTGACGGAGGAGGAGAGACAACACCATATCACTACGGGGAATAGTCTCTATTGCGGGAAGTTGGGACAGTTTCATGCTTCTTGTCCATTTCGTACGGGAAACGGGGGGCTTGGCATTAATGGGAGAGGTACTGCTGAGCCAAACCCAAGGTTCATCTCCCAAACCATCTCGAATGGAAGGGACCATTATTTTAGCAGATCAGATCCGGACCTTGGCCATGCTGATTGATTCCGGAGTGGATGAAAGCCTTTGGACCATGGGGGGGATAAGGAGCTAGGTATCCAGACTTAACCATTGGTGGCGCTTTTGGAAGTCAAGGCCTTAAACGGAGAAGTTCTGGCCCGGATCTCGGAACAGACACTCCCAGTCACCCTCCATCTTTCTGGTAATCACAAAGAGACTATTAGTTTTTATATTTTTAACTGTGTGCACTGGGTTTACCTTGGCTGAAGTTACATAACCCCCACATAGACTGGTCCGCCAGTCAAGTGGTGTCTTGAAGCAATTTCTGTCATTTACATTGTCTGCAGTCTGCTTTTCCCCCGTGTTTTTTCTAGGTCCATCCCAGAGCCAGAACCCTTGACCTGTCTTCGGTTCCGCCAGGTTACCATGACTTGAACGCCGTGTTCAGCAAGCATCAGGCTCTTTCTCTTCCACTTCACTGACCATACGACTGCGCCATTGACTTCCTCCCCGGTGCACCTCTGGCCAGCAGCCGTCTCTACGCCCACTCGAGGCCACAGAATGAGGCGATGGAGAAGTACATCCAGGAGTTGTTGGCAGCAGGGATAATACAACCCTCGTCCTTTCCGGTGGGTGCAGGATTCTTTTTGTTGATAAAAAGACAAGTCCCTGAGACCTTGTATTGATTTTCGGGCCTGAACAAGATTACCATTAAAAACAAGTACCCACTTCCCTTGATCAGTTCAGTCTTCACTCCCTCTGTGGCTCTATGGTGTTCAGCTTGATCTCTTAGGGAGATGGATGAGTGGAAGACTGCTTTTAACACCCCCCCCTAGGACACTTTGAGTATCTGGTGATGCCTTTTGGACTTACACCCCAACGGTATACAGAACTTAGTAAATGACGTTCTACGAGACATGATTGGACGGTTTGTGTTTGTTTACCTGGATGATATTTTGATTTTTACCAAAGATTTGGAGGAGCACCAAATACATGTCCGGGAAGTTTGTGAAGGCCGAGAAGTGTGAATTCCATTCAAATGGACCCAGAGAAACTCACAGCGGTACGGGAGTGGCCGCCCCCATCCAGCCGAAAGGAGGAGGACTTCTTGGGGTTTGCTAACTTTTATAGAAGATTCATCCGCAACTTTAGCAGACTTGCAGCCCCTTTGACGACTCTCACATCCACTGCACATCCGTTTGCCTGGACGCAGGAGGCAGAAACAGAATTTCAGGAACTCAAGCATCGCATCACATCTGCCCCGGTGCTCATCCAGCCGAATCCGAACTACAGTTTGTGGTGGAAGTCGACGTGTCGGAGACGGGAGCGGGGCGGTACTGTCACAGCACTCTTCCACAGACCAGAAGCTCCATCCTTGCGCCTACTTTTCTCGTAAGCTCTCCAGCCGAGCGTAACTACGGTGTGGGGAACAGAGAGCTCCTATGCGGTGAAGTTGGCTTTGGAGGAGTGGCATCATTGCCTGGAGGGGTCCATTCACCCGTTTGTGGTCTGGTCAGATCATAAAAATCGAACATACATCCAGACGGCAAGACGGCTGAACTCCCGGCAGGCCAGGTGGGCATTGTTCTTTGATCGTTTTAATTTTATTTTTACTTTACTTACTCGCCCAGGTTTCAGGAATCTGAAGCCAGACGCATTATCCAGAGTCTTCCCCACGGACCAGACAGCTCCAGAAGAGGAACATATCCTGCCCCAGTCTTGCATCGTGGCTACCCTCACCTGGGCCTCACCTGGGAGATAGAATCTCTGGTTCGGCTGGCCCAACGAGAACATCCCGACCGTGGACGGGCCTCCTAATGTCCTGTTTGTTCCGGATAACGTGCATTCTGAGGTTTTGCACTGGGCCCATGGTACCCGCCTCTCGTGCCATCCGGTATTGGCCGCACCCTTGCTGTCCTGCGAGCAAGTTTTGGTGAGTCACCATGAACAAGGATACCAAGGACTACATTTCTGCCTGCCCGTGTGTTCTATAAGACCCTCAATCAACCCCCAGCAGGACTGCTACAGCTGCAACCCATTCCTAATTGCCCGTGGTCCCATGTGGCGCTGGACTTTGTTACTGGTCTTCCGCCATCAAAAGGACATACCGTAGTGCTGACAATCGTCGATCGGTTTTCCAAAGCTGCTCACTTTGTCCCATTACCCAAGCTGCTGTCCTCCCGGGAGACTGCGGACCTCCTGGTAGTCCATCTTGTCCGGCTACATGGCATTCCTTTGGACATCGTGTCTGACAGAGGTCCCCAGTTTACCTTACAGATATGGAGGGCGTTCTGTGCTGCATTGGGTATTAATGTCTCTCGTAAAGTCTCTCGTCCGGTTACCACCCACAGACCAATGGACAGACCGAGCAGGCAAATCAACAGTTGGAGGTGGCGCTGAGGTGCACATCATCAGCCAATCCTGCCAGTTGGAATTCCCTTGGGTAGAATATGCCCACAACACTCTGATAAACTCCTCCCTCGGTATGTCTCCGTTCAAATGTTGTTACGGTTACCAACCACCTCTATTTGCAGACCAGGAACAAGAGCTGGCCTTCAGTTCAAGAGCACCTGGCCTACAGGCTCCCTTCCCCCCAGCAAAGTGACAACCACCCAATGTGGATTGGGTGTTTCCATTCATTTCTTCATGTATTACTCTCATTTTATCACATACCAAACGATAAGCAGATAACACGGTGTCACACAAAAATAGGGATCAGTTGAGACCTTGTCATGGCCCCTCTGTGATTGGTTAGAATTTAGCCAGAGTAAGCCAGGCTTCCCTAGCTTTAAATGCAAATCAGATTACAGTACTGATGTCATGTGATTTAAAGCACCTAGAGAGTTTAATGTGTTAGCTTAAGTGTTGGTATTAAGCTAAAACTTTATTAGTATTGAGGGCGGCAATTTACAATACTTAGTAGAGAATAATTTTACAAAGTTATCCATTGACCAGCAGCTTAAAATAAAATTGAATTGCAGGCCAACATTGAAAATGTTAAGGAAAACAGGTTTTCGGACATTTAATACTGAGAACTCTGCCCGCACTGACTGCCAGTGCTAAATTTAAGCAGCTGCTTAGCTGGCTCTGTCTTATTTTTGTTATGGATAAATGCTCAATGAACAATTTCAGGTCCCTGTCTGAAGCTGGATTAGAAGGTTTAGAGTTAAGTTCAGGGTTAACCCTGGGTTTTCAGTATCACAAAGCTTCTTCACTTTCTATCAAAGTATATGTCTGTGGTAACTTGTACTGAATGGCTAACCGGCTCTGGAGCTCGTTAGGTTACAGGTAGATAATACGGATCACTGACCAATCAGCAAAAAGAAACGAGCTTCAGGTATTATAGAGATGTCAAGGAAGTTTTGTTTATTTGATGTGTGGCCTGATTGTACTAAAGTAATTACTCTCAACAACGCCACCTGGGGTAGGCCCAGGACCAATAACAAGGCTACACAAGTTCGCTCACCTAAAATTAAAGGGCAGACAGTAACTTTTAAAATAAAAAAAATATTTTTTTTTTATTTTAATACATAAAATCAGTTATTTCAGTTGTGATAATGGAAATAATATTAACTAAGAAATACAAGTAAACAATCCATCTCCTTGACCCACCACCTTTTCGTGGGGGCCTCGGCAACCCAATTCCCGGACACGGAATCTGGCACTAGGGACATAGAATGTCACCTTGCTGTTGGGGAAGGAGTCTGAGCTTGTGTGAGCTTGAGGTTGACAGATATCGTGCTCACCTCTACGCACAACTTGGGCTCTGGAACTCAACTCCTCGAGAGAGGCTGGACTCTCCACTACTCTGGAGTTGCCTGTGGTGAGAGGCGGCGGGCTGGTGTTTGCTTGCTCATAGTCGCCATGTGTTGGAGTTGACCCGATGGCGAGGCGTCGCTTCCCTGCGCCTTCGGACCGGGGATAGGTCTCTCACTGTTGTACTTAGGGGCCAATGGCAGTACAGAATACCCGGCCTTTTTGGAGTCTCTGGGACGGTGCTGGATAGTGCTCCGTCCAGGGACTCCATCTTTCTAATGGGGGACTTCAATGCTCACATGGGCAACGACAGTGACACCTGGAGTGGGGTGATTGGGAGGAACGGCCCCCCTGATCTGAACCTGAGCGGTTTTATATTATTGTATTTCTTTGTCCATAATGAACACCATGTGTAAGCATAAGGGTGTCCATTAGTGCACGTGGCACCAGGACACCCTAGGCTGGAGGTCGATGATCGACTTTGTAGTTGTTTTATCTGACCTCCGGCCTTTGTCTTGAACACTCAGGTAAAGAGAGGGGCGGAGCTGTCAACTGATCACCACCTGGTGGTGAGTTGGATCCGATGGGGAGAAAGCTGGACAGACTTGGCAGACCCAAACGTACTCTGAAGGTCTGTTGGGATCATTGGCCGTGTTGCAGCCGAGTCCCAGTCAGAGAAATCTTCAACTCCCACCTCCGGCAGAGCTTTAACCAGATCCTGAGGGAGGCCGGACAAACTAATTCTGTAAAGTAACATTACTTAAATAAACATTAAGTAAGCATTTCAACAAAACACACCATGCAAATAAATATAACAAAAGCAACCAAAACCAGTTGATATATACAGATAAAATACCATTTGCATAAATGCTAATTTCCAACCTTGAAGGGATTGTCCAGAACAACGGGTGTCCAAACTAGCAATATCTAAAACAGCAGTATTCAGAACAGCAGTAGTAGTAGGAGATAGGCCAAGACCCTTCAATTGCAATGGTCCACGGCAGCTCCAAAGTGGGCACGGGAAGGTGCAGCTGTTAAAATAAATTTTTACCAACCACTTCAGGGTAAATTGACAACTGTCTTCAAGTTGGCAGATAAAGTAGTTGCATTTAAAGCCAAACAAGATTTGTGGGGACGGCGTGTAATAAGGTGTGTTTGACATGTTTCAAACATTTGCATCTATCTTGGAACTGAGACTGAGCCCAGGCCTTCACTATCCCAGCTGGTGCACGCTGACCTGTCTATGCTTTTAAAAGAGTTTCAGCGCTACTTCCCAACCACAAAAGACCCACAAACTGCCAAAGAATGGATCTGCAACCCATTTGTGAACAAACCAGGTGAATCCAGCATGTCTATGCAAGAATAAGATTAACTACTGGAAATCGCAAATGACGGCAGCCTTAAAAGTATGTTTGAGACAACAACTTTGCCGGTGTTCTGGATTAAAGTCATGGCAGAATACCCTGAGATTGCCACAACAGCACTGAAAACACTGTTGCCATTTCTGACATCCTATTTGTGTGAAGCAGGATTTTCTGCAATGACAGCAAACAAAACTAAATTACAGAGTAGACTGGACATAAGCAACACACTTCGGGTGTCATTGTCACCCATTACTTTCTCATTGCAGAGAAACAAGCTCAGGGTTCCCACTGATTTAGCGTTATGGTGAGTATTTTTATGCCCTTTATAAAAAAAAACAGATTGACTAACTGACAAACACTGAATTCTACTCCCTTCTATCTCTTCCTTTACTTTGAAAAAATAATAATAAAACAATTAAAGAAAAAATAAATAATAAAAATACTTCCTATCCTTAGCTTTGTATACTGTGCCTGGTTTTAACAGACCAGTTTTTGAGTGCATTTTGCTACCT
The DNA here is from genome assembly GCA_024349245.1 of Neodontobutis hainanensis. Taxonomy (NCBI): domain Eukaryota; kingdom Metazoa; phylum Chordata; class Actinopteri; order Gobiiformes; family Odontobutidae; genus Neodontobutis; species Neodontobutis hainanensis. Next base: position 22,495 of record JALDNG010000457.1, on the reverse strand, counting down.
TGTGTTTTTAAAATTGCTTTGATTGTTTTCCTCATTTATAAGTTGGTTAGATAAAAAAAAAAAATCTGCTAAATGACTAAATGTCTAATTTCTAAATGTATAAGGCTCTCCATGGCTCAGTGCCAAAGTACATCTCTGACATGTTAGTCCCATATGGGACTTAGGGACAGGTCTCCTTCTGGTGCCCAGGGTCAGGACTAAAAGCTTCTTCTCTGACAATCTTCAAGTCCAGGCTGAAAACGGTTCTGTTTAACTGTGCATATGACAACTAAAAGTATTTTTATCTGCACTCCTCTGTTTAAGTTGGTTTATTTGATTTTATTTATATTGTTGTATTTGTGTTTTAAACCTGTCTCTCATCTTTTGTAAAGCACTTTCATTTGCTGTATGTATGAATTGTGCTATATAAATAAACTTCCCTTGCCTGTGTTTTTGGATTTTCTGTTTCAAGGTAGAATACAAGATAGAATGGGCTGTTTTTATTGTAACCTACAAAAATGCATTGTTCACATCTGGAATCTAATTTGCCTTTTTTATGCTTGAATCTGAAACACGTCAAAACATATTTTTGCATTTGAGACACATTTGGTAGCTTTCCTGTGAGTAATTTGTATGTTGTTTTCTCTGTTCATCTGTTATTAATTACTACACCAAAAGCAGAGCCAGGAATCAATTTTAACAATTTATTTTAACAAAAACCCGAGCAGGCAGAGGAGGCAAGGAGCTGGCTGGCAGGAGGACACAAGGTGCGAGACACATGGCAGATCTGAACAGACGGCGAAAGCAGCAGGTAAGTATAGGCAAGTCCAAAAACATTCCAAAACAAACCAGCATTAAGGAGCTATCAAGGCCCAAGGCCCTCTACCAAACATGTCTGAATTATCTGGCAGTGTGACTGTGAGTAGAGCAGCTTTTATACAGAGATGATGAGGAGAGTGGAAACAGGTGTGTCTTGTCTGCTGTCCTGGGAAAAGCCAGCCACGCCCCTGCCACAGACATGCTCTGCTGAAAAGGAAAACACAAAGGGGAGGGGGAAAGGAACAAAACACAGAATCAGTTATAACATCCGATTTCTTACATGGTCAGCTGTCTGAATTGCATAGTTCCATTATCTATCAATATAAATGTTATAATTTAGAAAAAATCTTTTTTCTGTAATATCTATATTAGCATTTGTGGGTAATAATAGTTTTCTTTCCCTTATAAAGGCATTTTAATAGACAAGTTGATTCAAACTGGCTATTTAGATATTATAGCAAGTGTTGTATTTTTGAGTTGGAGTAAATACAGTATTGTTCAAATTAATAGCAGTACAATGTGACAAAACTACGGAGCCCCGCAGGGGACAGACTGAGTTATTTTTTTTTTATATTTATATTAGCAAGGGAACGCAATGCTTTTGCAGGAACGCGAAAGTATTATGCGTTCCTTTGCAAATGACTTTGTTACCGTCAGAGCAGAGGTAATGTACTTCCTGGTCAAGTCTGCAACTGGAGGCTCTCAACAATGGATGATGGGTTGGAATGCTTTCTGCAGTCAAGAAATGTCCCGGAGGAAGATATACTTCAGATGCACAATGACAAGGTATGAAGTTATAATAAACATTTAACACATAGATTAAGCAAAGTGCTTTAAATAACTTACATTCAAATTCAAATACATTCAAATGCTATGCTAATGGTTTAGCTAGACACGGCTAACCGTGTGTTCTCACAGAAAATGTATTATTAATGTATAATTAAGTGACACTAAATATCACATTACATGTTACTGAAGAGCAGACTAGAGAAATTACATAAATAACATGAAATAAATTTTATTTGCATTAATACATACATTAATTTGTATGTCAATGCACTTTGGATTGACAGCAGAGAAAGAGAATGTCGTTTCTGTCAATGGTTAATCCTATAAAGTCTTATTAATAAGCATCTTTGTCAATCAGGCTTCACCTGTCACGTGACAAAAACTCAATTAAACTCAGCCACATTCATAATGTAAACAAATTTTATTTTTTGGACAGCAAGTTGGTGTCATGAACTCCTCAGTTGTTCAGAAGTGGTTCAAGGTATAAAAGGTTTCAAAGGTAGTCATGTGGACATTGGAATTAAAAGTAGTTGTATAAATGTGTATTTAAGGTAATTAATCTGGAGCTCATCAAAATGGCGATATATCCATTTAATATACTTCTTCCTTCTTGTCTTTCCAGGTTGACATGGCAGTTCTACTGGTTATGTCGGATGAAGAAATGGCTAAATATGTCTCAACATACGGAGACCGAGTTGCTGTGCTTTCTATTCTTTTTCTTCTGCTTTTGTTCATTTAATGTTTGCTGATTCAGCTCATTCTACAAACTCTCTCTCTGCTTTCACTCTAACTACTCAAAGTGCCATACGCAATTTAATTGCGGTTAAATTCCACATCCTGCCAACTTGATCCCATACCTTCTGTTTTGCTTAAGCTGTGTGTCCCTGAGGTTGCACCTTTCATAACACATATGATTAACTGTAGTCTGTCGTCTGGCGTTGTTCCAGCAGATCTAAAAATGGCTGCAGTTACGCCGATTCTTAAAAAAACAGGCCTAGACCACCTAAACATGGACAATTACAGACCAATATCCAACTTACCATTCATAAGCAAAGTTCTTGAAAGGGTTGTTGCTTTGCAATTTCCGTCATATTTGGACATAAATGGCCTTTTTGAACCTTTTCAGTCTGGTTTTCGTCCAGCACACAGCATTGAAACAGCTCTTCTCCGGGTGGTCAACGACATTCTTATGTCCATGGATGCAGGGCTGATAAACATATTGCTGCTTCTTGATCTAAGCGCGCTTTTGACACAGTCTGCCATGAATTAATGATTTCTAGGCTCTCTGACATTGGCATCACTGGCTCTGCACTTTCCTGGCTCATTTCCTACATTAGTGACAGAAAGTATTATATCACTATACAAGGGTTTAGATCTGCTACTGCTCCACTCACACAGGGTGTTCCTCAAGGTTCGGTTCTTGGCCCACTACTATTTATCATCTACATATATCCACCCGGTGACATCATACGCAAACATGGACTTCAGTTTCACTGCCAAGCAGACGATATTCAAATCTACCTCACCACCAGCTCCAATGCCCCATCTCTGCCCGACTCACTAACAGCTTGTATCAGGGACATTAAGTATTGGATGTGCTGGAATTTCCTTAAACTGAATGATAAAAAACTGAGATATTACTGATTGGTTCTACTGCCACAATCAAAACGATGAACCAGTCTTTTGTTGTTCATGGAACTTACAGTAAGCCTTCGTCACTGATCCGTAACCTTGGTGTTTTATTCGATTCAAATTTATCTTTTGGCCCTCACATTTCTTCTCTTGTTAAAAACTTTTTTTTCCATCTTCGTAACATTGCTCGTCTCCGATCTTCTCTCACCATTGCTGATACAGAAACCTTAATTCACGCATTAATCACTTCACGTCTGGACTATTGCAATGCCTTATTTCTTGGTCTTCCAAAAAAACAAATCGCAAGATTACAGTATGTTCAAAACTCAGCAAGAGTTCTCACCTCCACTAGGCGCTCTGCTCACATTACTCCTCTGCTTCATGCCCTTCACTGGCTGCCTGTAACATCACGTATACACTTTAAGGTATTGCTTCTACGTTCAAAGCATTAAATGGTCTTGCTCCCAAATATCTGTCTGACCTACTCTCCCCTTACCGCCCCGTCCGGTCCCTTAGATCAGCCGAACTTGGTCTGTTGACCATCCCTTGTTTATGTCTGTCTACTGTTAGACAGATAAGCAAGGCTGTAGTGACGGCAGCAATTAGGTTGATAAAAGGTTGGGTTGTTGACTTAACTCAGAAATAATTGACTTGACAGCAACAATTTGTTTTTGTTCAGATGGAGAACTAACAGTTGAGTGGGATTCAGAGCTTTCTGAGCCCTATGGGCGGCAGTAGCTCAGTGGGTAGAGCAGTCGTCCTTCAACCGGAAGGTAGGCGGTTCGATTCCCACTCTCCCCACAGGTCGTTGTGTCCTTGGGCAAGACACTTAACCCACCTTGCTTCCAGTGACTGTAACACTGGTAATTACTGTAGAACAATGTAAGTCGCTTTGGATAAAAGCGTCAGATAAATGTAAAATGTAAATGTAAATCTATGGAGATAATTCAGATGTTACAGTAATTAACTACAGGGAAGACACTACACAGGTAAGGTTAATGGAACTTTGTGTGTCCACAATTTTTAGGAATCAATATTGCACCTTTTTAATAAGCCAAAGAAGAGCATAGGTAAAGGAGCAGCCATTGTGATGTGTGAAAAGAGCATACTTAGTTGTGAGTGTGCACATCAACACCTCCGGAGAACACATAAAGTCTTCAAGAACTCCTATTGTGGCTTGCTTTTATTCATCAATAACAAGTTTTCATAAATATGTGTTGCCTACGGCCCATGCCTTTGGGGAGTTAGTGCTAGTGGAGGACTTGTGGAAGGAGGTAGGGCAGAGGAGGATGAGCTCCAGAGCAGGCTGATTTGAAAAAGTAACTAGTACTAGATTACCTCAGAGAACAATACTAATGCGTTAAGTTTCTCATTACACAAAAGTAATTTGAGTACTGTAACACATTACTTAGTAACGTTACCCCCATCACTGATTATAACAATTTAAGCAAACTTGTGTTAAGAATTTCAAGATTAATGGATGTTTGCGGGTACATGATTATAACTTTTTTTTGTGTGTTTTTTATTTAAGAACCGTGACTTGATTGAGGTTCAAATCGCTGCAGCAGGGACTACCCATTCCATCAATGAAGTTCTGCAATGTGGACAGGTATAATATTAATGTCACAATGTTGGTCTTCATAGACACATATTTTTTATTTGATTTTAAGTTGATGTATTATCCCCAGTTAAGTTTTTATTGCAAGACTATACTCTTAGAGAATGGTTTATGTTAATCATTGACCTATAATGTGGATTCTTGCATTGAACATTTTAGGTGGCTGTGAGTGACATGTATCTCCAGTCTCCAGTCCATTCTCAAGTACATGAGGGCCCCACATCTGAGGAAAAAAAAGAAAGTACTCTGGCAAATTTTAAGATTCTTCCATAGCATGATTCACCACACATACAGTATAGTACAGTACATGATGTACAGTACAATATGTACAATACAGATGTACAATATGGTCAAGCCTGTTATATTCAGAGATCATGTTGGCAGCTGTATATTTACTTTAATTTAACCTACGGTAACCTCAACTTATTTTATAATTTATGCAGGACAATGGATTTGAATCCTCACCAGAAGATCTCCTGCCTTTGAATTCTGGACCCCCGGTCTTACCATCACAGTCACCAAGTGATGACTTGGTGAGCTCAGTTGATGAAGAGGAAATAAGAAGAGTGTCTGTTGGAAGAGTGGTGGTGGTCCAAGATCTTGTGAATGCATTTATGCATAATGCATTTATTTAACAACATAATACAGTCTACTGTCAAAATGAAATTTGTAAACGAAAGGGCTGTGGATGATGCTGGTTGAATAATATACATTATCAACTATGTCACTAGCGGGCACCACAGCCCTGTGGTTTTGTGTTTGTGCTGTTAGCATTAAAACGGATCCCAGCAAACCAGAGGAAATATTCAATATTATGTTGTAGGCAGATGTATTAATTCAGTTAGATCTGTCATAAGGCTTCAGTGATGGACGGGAACATATCCCTTTTATGCAGATTAGCGCGCACATAATCGTCCAGGGTGGCACGCACATGTGCTCACAGTGCTGTTTTGCATGCATTTTAGGCTGACTAGAGCGCATAGGGGGTTTACCTGCTGTACCCGATTTATACCTAGCAAGGGTTATTACTCACGCAGATTAGAGCTCACTGAAACAGTAGATGCAGCGTAGGCCTAGTAATTGGCTGCTTACTGGGTGAAATTATCGCTGGTCCGTTCACAAAGACCATGATAACGCACGTTAAGGCGCGTAGAGAGCTGTCCCGATTGTGGAGAGGACCATCGCAGGATAGGCACAGTGGTGTTACGCTTTGTTTTAACAGAGGATAAAGCTGCTATTGACTCACCTGTATAATGCCCATGAAGCAAAATCGTAGGAGGTTTTTGTCCAGAAAACTTCCATCAAACGAGCCTCTATTGCGAAGATCCACAAATAACGCCAGCCAGAATTCCGCGCACTGCCTTTGCAGAAAATCCTACCAGTATTCTATTATTTGGTTGGCAGTACTAGCTCCTTTTTTCTTGAATTTTTCTCAAAAATCCATCGATGCAGATATTGATGCAAATGCCATAGGGTTTTAACTTGTCATATGAATCAATATGCCAAATTAAGTTAGGGCCTCTCAAAAAGTAGCTCCGTCTTCGCAGTCTTCTGGCTTGTCTTAGAGAAACACCATTTGAATCCAATTCACGTAAAACAATGCGAACATCTTCTTTTCGGACACGTAGACCATTCTCTCTGCACTTCGCGTTCATCCACCTGTAGCCATGGAGCTGACCCAAGCCTCGTAGTTGAGTAGTTATGAATTCGACAAGGACACCAAGTTCAGAGAAATCCTTGCGCCTTGAGTGTCCCATTCTGCAAAATCCTCTTAAGATGTCTCTCACTCAGCGTGACATCATGTCTACTGGCCATCACTGATGTTATGTCTCTGTATTTTAACCCTAAATTGAAATAAAAGTCAATGTAATGTCCCTATTTCTCCTCATTTGTTGTTATCACTGTGACCCGGAAGTGGAATACCAATAAGCTATTGCGTTCCCTCCTATGGTTCCTCGCAACAGTTTTATGCTCCTCGCAAATTTAAATATAAAAAAAAACTCACTCTGTCCCCTGCAGGGCTCCGTACAAACCAGAATAATCCAGGTTTTTAGTATATTTTTGATTAATACGTGGAAAACAAGTTACCAGTAGGTGCAGTAGATTCTCAGAAAACCAGCAAGACCCAGCATTCATGATATGCACGCTCTTAAGGCAGTGCAATTAGCCAATTAGTAAAAAGGGATGTGTTGTTCTGCCGTTAACTGTACAAACATTTTTGTGTTTGTAATATTTAGTTGTATCACAGTTTTTTAAAACTGCTTTACATCTGTGTGGCATGGAGTCAAATGGCAACTTATGGCAACTCTCCGCTGTTATTCCACCCCATGATTCTTTAACAACATTCCACAATTCATGCTCTGACTCTTGGACAAGGCGGACACCTTTTCTCACTGCTGCTCACTGCTCCTCCTTTTATCTGCTTCTGCTTCAAGTTTTTCCTTGCAAAATTTTCTCTTATTTCTTGGATCCTACTGCCTGCTGGACTCCTAAGAACCGATGAAATGTGCTTCTGTGACGCGTGACTGACAGTTTAAAGGATTACATCAAAGAGTCGCACAATCCGAAGGAGCTGGTTCGAACTCTTCAGCCCGGACACACAGAAAAGACTTTAACACCGCGAGTCAGACCTGTGAACTGCTACGCTGCTTAAAGGATATGAAAGGGTTTCATCCAGAGAAGAGTGGACAACATCTAGAAACAGACCGGTGAGCTGCGGCATAGCTGACCAGGGATAGGAAACATCAAGGTTACTCCACGAAATGGACGCACGCCTTGTCCCTCTGAGATGTCTAGCCGGCAGCTGGGTCTTATCTTATCCTCTACTGCATCAAGGGCAAGGCCATGGGACTCTCACAACAGTTTCGTTAAACACCTCAAGGCCTGTACCACTCCTACACATCTCGTCGACATCTTGACTCTACCCCTCTGTCTGTAAAATGCCTTATTTCTTTTTTATGAAGATCATCTTTGCTCCAAAAAATGGCTGCATCGGTGTGCAATCTACTTTATTTCGTTTCATTGTATTTGTACATGTGTAATGACAATAAATCTATCTATCTATTTACATTTCTTGGTTTTGCTTCAGATACAGCATTTTTTATATCACCACACAAGTTCTCGATTGGATTAAAGTCCAGGGATTGGGCTGGCTACTCCATAACATTCATTTTGTTGGTTTGAAACAAAGACTTTGCTTGTTTACTGTGTGTTTGTGGTCATTGTCTTCCCTTCAAGGGCATGTCCTCTTTAGCATAAGGCAACATGACCTCTTCAAGTATTTTGACATGCAAACTGATCCATGAACTCTGGAATGTGATAAATAGGCCCAACACCATAGTAGGAGAAACATGCCCATATCATGATGCTTGCGTCACTGTCTTCACTGTGTACTGTGGCTTGAATTCAGTTTGGGGGTCGTCTCACAAACTGTCTGTGGCCCTTGGACCCAAAAAGAAAAAAATTACTCTCATCAGCCCACACAATGTTCCACCATTTCTCTTTAGGCCATTTAAAAAATATACTATAAACATGGATTATTCTGGTTAGTCACATTGTACTGCTATTATTTTAAACAATAGTGTATGTGTAGGGGGCCAAATCAACAGGACCAGGACAACAATGCATTTAGTTTTATCCTCATTCAAACTTGAAATTGGAAATTCTGAGACAGTCACAATTTTATGTCATCTAAACATCTGTTGGTTGTCTGTGGATGTCACTGAAGGTTCTCAGTCTTTCAGGTCATCTTAAAAAAGGTTTGAAGCAAAAGCATTTGGACCCAGTTTTCAAGGTGAAGACGTTTTGTCTCTAATTCCAAGAGACTTCTGAGCTCAACGAGTAAGAGAGCTGAGCTTATATCTGCAGAGGGAGGAGTTTCCCCTGAAACCAAACCTGTTGGACCAGGCTGTTCTGGTCTCATAGTTGTTGGCCATGAAAGGGATGTGTGACTCCTGATGTGAGAGTCGTTAGAGGCTGTGTTTGTTGTTCTAGGGTGCAACTCTTTTGTTTTAGGTTTCAAAACACTGTTATAAAATCCTTTTATGTTTTTCAGATAAACCAGACACATAAGGAATAACTACACCCTTCCCCTGTCCCTGGTTCCTGTCTGTTTGGTGTCTGTGTCCTCTTCATTTTGTTGAAAGTCCATCTGGGGTATCCACAGTCTCTCAGGGTTTTACATATGTGTTGTTCTTCTTTCCGTTTACCTTACCTTCTGAGGATGTGGGCACCTCTTGTGCTCTGTGCTGAAGAGTCCTGATGACTCCCAGCTTGTGCTGCAGAGGGTGGTGAGAATCAAACAGCAAATATTGATCCGTGTGTTGGCTTCCTATAAACTTCTACTTGGAGAGTCCTGTCCTCACAAATAACCACTGCACAGTCTAAGAAAGCCTATGACATCTTCACAGGTGAACTTTATGTTCATGTCCACTGTGTTGATGTGTTCTGTGAAGACTTCCTGGGTCCTCGTGCCATCAACATATCTGAACCAATGACTGGGCACTGCATCTGGGAAAGAGACCAGTGATCTTTTGTCTGGGGTGAGGTTTGTCCTGTCCTGTAATGAAGTGTCCTGTAGTAGTCTCTTCCTTACAACCACATGTGCTTCAATGGTGGGTATGCAGGTAAAGAGTGATGTGACATCAAAGGAGACAATTGTCTCATGTCTAGTTGTAGATGTTTGATTTTTTTTTAACGGTCAAGTTTCTTTACATGTCAGCCTGCTGGTGTATGTTTTTTTTTTTTTTGCAGTTTTTTACAACTGTGATTAAAATGGTCAATGAAAACATTGTTTTAGATACCTTCCCCTGTGTGGATAAATGTGTCTAACTTAAAGTGCACTTGTCATTGCTTAGTAGTTGAGAGGTTTAGTGTTGAACTGAACATTTAAATAGAACTTCATGTTAATGATTTTAGGTGGACTGGTATGGATGTGACAATGACCTGAAAATATTTTGTTTGAAAATGTCATTTGGTCAGTAATACTAAGGTTAAAAGGCTTCACCTACTGTCCACTATAGTATTTTGTTTTATCAAGTGTAATTAAATGTCTAGATATGGCTATTCAATTTTAGGATGTAATTAAGGGTTAGGAAGTATTTAAATGATTGTGTATAAATCACAATTAACTTAATTTTGGTAAACAATACTGCAGGTCCCTATTAAAAAAAATAGACCTTTTACTTATTTTAAATAAATGAAGCTTTATACATATGGGGTAGCTGTTATTTAATGGAGTTGTGTGTGTGTGTGTGTGTGTGTGTGTGTGTGTGTGTGTGTGTGTGTGTGTGTGTGTGTGTGTGTGTGTGTTTGTGTGTGTGTGTGTGTGTTTTAGAGGCCTACGAAGCAAACAAGAGGGTTTTAAGCTGTGTGTCACAATTTATTAATTTTCCTCTATGCGCTATTAGCTATTTCACAACTTTTGTATTATAAATCTCTTCTCTTCTGGATTATAACTGTACACCAGGGCAGGGCAACATTAATCTGAACAGTAGGCTACCATTTATCTTTACCAAGTGTGGTCTGTCATGCAGCTGTGTCACTTCATGAGTTAGTGTCCTCTTTGTTCCTGAGTGAGACAAACATAAACTGAGTATGTTCACGCTGGTTATTGTTGAGGTTTTGCCGCTCTTTGTTGAAGCGGGGTGTGGTTTCAGACTAATGCCAGTGCTGTCCGCAGAAGCAGCCCACGTCTTTGTTCACAAACTGCAGTAGACAGCCACGCGAGAGTTTCCAGTCTGCTGCACGCACTCTACCGCGCTGCACAGACCTTCCGCACCTGTGGACACGTGCTTCTGATAGAGCGGATTGAAAGGCAGTGCGCGTGCCCGAGCCTCCATCCACGCGGTATTTACAGTGGCCATGTTGACATCATGCTCACCATGTGCTCGCGCAGTAACCGTGTTCTGCTCTGCACGCGCAGCCCTGCTGAAACAAAGGGCCGCGGGAAGTGAGACCGGTCCACGAGCCGCGACGGGCAGGAGGATGCTCCCATATGGATGCTCCTCTCCGCTGTGTACCATGGAGCAGACTGGGCGGAGCTATACAGGCCCAGCCCCGTCCCGTCTGCACTGAGGCTGAGGACGGGGTGGGCTGGGGGCGGCGCTAGAGAGAGGGTTGTGAGGAGGAGGAGGGGGAGGAGGCGGTGGCACAAGGCTGTTACTCAGTCTTTGCTGTCTTTGTCTCATACTCTTTGTTAGCCATGCCGAGCCTGCTGCTTCTAGCAGGGATCATGGAAAAAAATGGGGGCTACGGCGGAGATCTGTCCAGCTCCGCCTTCGGGAGCGAGGGTCTCCTGGTTGCGCCCGACGAAGACGAGGACGACTCCCGCGCCCTCAGGGTCGCACTGGGCCAGTTGTCTCTGTTGGGTCTGGGGGAAGGCGAGGACGGCGGCGCAGCCCCCCCAGGAGTCCAGGACCGGAGCAACAACAACAACAACCAGCACAAGGCCAGCGGGGACGCGCCACTGTCCGCCAAGAGCAAGCTGTGCGCCCTGTACGACCCTCCTCCGGAGAGACTAAAACACGAGGCTGCAACATTACGGAGTGCGTCCCGGTTCCCAGTTCCGAGCATGTGGCCGAGATCGTGGGCAGACAAGGTAAAGTGCTCCATGTGCGCGGACAAAGAGCGGGGAGTGGTGGGCTCCCCCTGACTCTCGCGCTGGGAGTGCTACTCTGATGTTTCTTTGTTATTTTAAGAGAACACGAGCAGCGTGGGGAGCTCTTCACAGCCACGCCATTGACGCTCGCGCAGACACAGAGCACCACCTTCCTTTGTCGTCTGAGCGCGCCAGACAGCACGCGGCTGCGCGGCCAAAACAAGCACGGGTCTCCCTTTGGGTGAGGCCGGGGATGTCCTGAGATGTCCACTGTGAGTCTGGGTGTGGATCTGCCATCAGAGGACTGCTCCAGTGACATAGTTGGACAAAGAGCAGTGTGGCCCTTTTGTTCCCTCTCACAATGGAAAGTTCACAAAGGCTGCTTCTCGACTCACTCCAGTCTCTGTGTAGACTTGCTGTAGACTCTATGGACAAGGCTGGGGTATAGATTTGAAAGTATTCTTAAGCTGATGACAGCAGCAGTCAGACAAAGGTGAGAGGTGGGGCTCTAAGGGAGGGGCTCATCAGGATATAAAGACTGTTGGTTTGTAGTGTAAGGAGTAGCACAACCACACACAGGAGGTTTGGTGAATAAGCTGAGGTCGCTGAGTGTTTGGAGACGAGATTGCAGTCTCTGGACTGGTCGTCCTATTTCTGGCTTTGTTTACATGGCTGAATCTGTCTCAGTGTTATCCTGATGCTCCTCAGAGGGGCACCTCTCCCCAGGAGCAGCCCCATTATGATTAAATCTACATTTCTTCCTCAAACAGGAGTGAGCTGATGTGACATATCCTGTCTCTTCTGGAGTGCAGGCCCTTCACTCCAGTCTGTGAGAGTGAAGAGACAAATGTAAACTGGAAGTAGGTGCCCTTTAATCAAAACAAATGCTGGTTGTTGAGATTTGAGAGTGTGCTGTGATGGAGGCCTGTTGTTGTTCTATGCGGCACACACCCACTTCTGAACAGTGCACTACCACACGCCTGCTTCCTGCTTCATGAGCCTTAGCCTGGTAGTCAAAGTCACAACCATTGATTATTAAGGTTCCGCTCAGAGATTACTGACAGGGCTTGCTTTGTTCAAACATACCAGGATACTTGTCTCTTTTGGTCAAATTATTTTTGCTTCTTTCTATTGCACGTGACTAAAACATAACATGGCTAAATAAGTACAGGCCTTTTGTATTTGCTCTAATGTGTGACCAGGTGACACACACCGGTTTGTGCTTGGACCTTGCTGGTGTTGGCAATGTGTGTAGCCTTCTTTGTGCATTCTGTAAATGGTTGAAGCTTATCATGACTCAGCAGTAGTCAGTATGGTGAAAATCTTTATCATGCTCTTGAGGCCATCACTCTCTGTGAGGGTAGCTTTTGTGATGATTTTAATGAAAGCCTAGGCCTATAAAATTATGACATACTGCTTCTGGAACTGGTCTCAATCCCATTTGTCTCATGTGTTGTCAATACAAATAAAATATATTGCTTTTACATACTAAATTTAAAGCACTGACACTTATAGCATACAAAACAAAAATATATATGTGAGAATACAGCTCTGCTCTATACAGGAAATAAACACTATTCTTGGAAAATAATCTTCCTTTTGTCTTTCACACATTGAACTGAATCTCTGTAACTGAAAAATTATCTTATGTCAAATTATTGGATGCTTTTCTTTGTGACCCTTAACCCTAAGTTCTAACCGGACTCAGCCAGATAGAACTGCGTCACAGAACCATCTAGGAGATCTCCCGATGAGAGGTTTTGCAAAAGTGCAGGTACTTAGTTGGTGGATTTATCAACCACAGTTTTATCCAATCAGAGCAGCTCCATGTTATTTGTAATGGTTAAACAGTCACTAGATCTTCAAACCTAACAAAGTTTGAAATGTCACAAATCTCGCAAGAATTCAGCTGCAGCCCAAGGTTCCTTGGGTGCTGCTTAAAAGGTAAAGTGTGTCTAAATCCACATTTTCTTTGTTTGCAGGTTGCAAAATTAAAGCTCTCAGAGCCAAGACCAACACGTACATCAAAACTCCAGTCCGGGGAGAGGAGCCCGTCTTCCTCATCACAGGACGCAAAGAGGACGTAGCACTGGCCCGTCGAGATCATCTCTGCTGCAGAGCACTTCTCTATGCTGCGGCATCCCGCAACAAACTGGGCATGTCATTCAGCGGCTCCCGCCCACGCCTCTGCCGGGACAGACCACCATTCAGGTGAGAGTGCCCTACAGGGTTGTCGGGCTAGTGGTGGGCCCCAAAGGCTCCACTATCAAACGCATCCAGCAGCAGACCTGCACCTACATTGTCACCCCAAGTCGGGACAGGGACCCCGTGTTTGAGATTACTGGATCGCCCAACAACGCAGAACGCGCACGTGAGGAGATTGAAGCACACATTGCTTTTAGAACAGGCGGCCTGCACGACCACAACAATGAGAATGACTGCCTGGGGCCTAATGGAAGCAGCAGTCCCGCCGGCAGCAGCGGGGGTCTGGAGAGCCGCTTGCAGCAAGTGTGGGGCCTACAGGGGTCCCAGCGCAAACCCCTCACCAGCAGCTACCGTCAGAACTTCTCTGACGCTGTGGTGGGAGGGGCAGTGACGGAGGGGGAGTGTATAACAAGGGCACCTTCCCAGCGACAAAGCCTGCTCTCTCTTTGGCTCCGAGGGCCACAGCTGGGATTCGGACTTCCCTAAACAAGTGGCCTTCTACACCCAGCAGCGCTCCAAGAGCTTTGCAGGCCTCCCCTTGCCTCTCACCAGACTTTCCCCAAGTTTAACTGACACCACCAGCATGGTTCCTGTGTCTGCACCTCTGCACGCTCAGGCCCGCCGTGCACACAGTGAGCCCTCCTCAGGGGTAGAGAGCTTCCCGAGGCGTCTGCCAGTGCCCGACTCTCCCCCGGCTTCTGTGCGGGACTGCATGACCTGCTTCGAAAGTAAGGTGACCGCTGCCTTGGTGCCATGTGGCCATAACCTGTTCTGCATGGAGTGTGCCATTAGAATCTGTGAGCTGAAGCACCCCGAGTGCCCAGTGTGCCACAGCACGGTCACTCAGGCCATCCGAATATTCTCCTAACAAGAAACGCACTCATCCCTTTAGTCACTGTTTTTTTATCATTATTTGTTGTTTTTTTATTTCATTTTAAAAATTCAAAAACAAGCGTCATTTTAGAAGGTCCTACTTGTTTTCCTAAAACATAAGAAATATATTTAACTTTTTATTTATATATATATATATATATATATATATATATATATATATATATATATATATATATATATATATATATATATATATATATATATATATATATATATATATATAATGGTTTTGTTTATAAGGAGCAATTTTAGAGTTTTTTTTTTTTTTTTTTTTTTTGCTGTTGCTATTTTGTATTTCAGAAACACATTGTAGACAATGTAAACTGAGTTTATTTTATCTTGACGCGGATTAAAGGAAGGAAGAGAATGGTTGTTAGGATACACTCTGTATCTGGTCAATAATATGAAAAGACAGGACTCTTAATGCACCTTACAATCATCGTCTAAAGTGGGAGTTGAGTAGTCTTTTATTGTTAGTGATTGTAATAGATGGAGGTGATGGCTTTACAGCTTCATGAAACAGAACAAAAACAGATTCTATAGGTTTATTTTACTGCACAAGACAAAAGTACATAATTTGTAGAGATGCATTGATTCCATCCTGGTTGTTACAATTTGTTAAAAGCTTACTCCTCAAAGCACTTTGAGCATGTGGTTTCATTGAATTTGTGAAGCTGAAAGCGTGGGAACTCGTCACTAGTACCGATGGACGAATTTCAAAGCCACCTGAACCATAGTTTATAGTTTGCGCGCCCATTTGGCAGAGACAGCGTTTCTGTGAGCTGGACTGTGAAGAGGTAGTTGGTGTGTGGACAATAGCACAGACACAATAAGAAGAGAGGGAAATGAGTGCTGATCTCAGCTGTGCGGCCCTCAGCGGGACCCCCTGTAATTAGCAGTGCCACAGGAGCAGGTGTTTGGTGCTGCTGACCCTGAGTTGTAGGCCTTTTCTTTGGGCTGGCTTTTATGTGGAGCTACTTACAGTGTGATTTATACTGGGACAGGGGCCTCTGAGCAGTGCATCTCCCCACCCACACCCTCCCTCTTGGACATGGCCTGGATCTGCTCATTGATAATTAGGGAAATTGATGGTCCAGGTGCAACCCGTATGAGACTGCAGTTGTATAGGGACAGGACAGGGCCCAGCAAAGGCACTGGAAGATGTGGTAGCAGCTGGGTTTGTAAGACCCCCTCTCAGCCCTTTTTTGTTAATGCACACAAAATGAAATTGAGGAGAGACTATAGAGCCATGGTCTGTAGACCTGTTACTCTTTACACAAGAAAAAAGAAATGGAAAAACTGAAGCTGATTAAAAAAGGATTATTGCCCCTCAATTTAACATTACATGTGGATGCACCAACACAAACGAAACTTAAGTACTGTACACAACACTCCCACAAGAACCCCACTCCCAGCTGTAATCGGACCATTGTAGTTCACAGAAAATCAAACTCCTAAGTGAAGCAGCTCTAACACTGAATTCAATTTCTAAAATGAGCAACCCAGCGAGTGGGGATTTCACAGGAAGATTAACTGTTGCTATATAGGGAAGAATAGGCTTCACTTTAGCTCTAAACTAATCCAAATCTTGCAAAATTGTAAATTGCTTTGCTCTAATAATATAAATGCTGAAGTAGTGCAACTCATGTCCCTAATGTACACTCTGGTGTATACATGTCCCTGTACAACTGAGGTGTAATTGTTTGTTTAGTGTCAGTTTTCTGTTACAAGGGAATTACACTTTTTTTAATACAAAGATTTGTATTTTTCTCTTTTCTGCCTTAATATTTTTATGGAATATTGCCATAATATTGGCATAATAGGTAGCATTTTGGCCTTTTGATAGTATTGCCCCAAGATAACCTTTTTGAAGTTTTTATTTTTGGAGAATAGAATGTGACTCAAACAGTCTGGAGAGGAATTGGAGAGACTGAGGAAATCAAACCCCTTTTAAAAAAAAAAAAGAAAAAGAAAAAAATCTTAGTGAAGCACCTTACACATGTATGATTTAAACCAAACCGACCACTGATGGTGACACTTGTGTTATAAGTAGTGAAAGACATGCACATAAGGATTCTCTATCATTTTTGCTCTGTTCTTCTGCTGTTGTGTTGTGCCAGTGGTGGTGGGAGAGCCCGTGTCTCAGTGTTGGGAGATGAGGAGGGTCTTTTGTTAAGAAACTTAACGTGAATGCGTATTGTACTTGATGGCACAGGAATCTGAGCCTTATGTAAATAGGTGTTACACATCCACTCGCTAAACAGTTACCGCTGAGGTCGGTGTCCGTGGTTATCTTCTCAAATACAACATTGTGTATTTTATGCAGAGAAATCTTTTATATTGCCTTTGAGCCCCATCTTTTTATGAATACATATATCAGATAAATTCACAATACCTAAAATAATAATAAATCATAATTTTACCTGCCTATTTCATCCAAATATCTTCAATACTCAGAGCCTACTATAAATGTTAAAATACATATTAAGTTGCTAATGTATAAGTAGAATCATAAATCCAGTGCGTAGTTTAAACTAAGCTTTTGGACATTGTAGATATAAGCAATAAGAGCTCAATACACTGGGCAGTCATAAGTCATAATTATCTATTTATTAGTAACACCCTTGACTATTATCAGTATACCAAATCATATTTACATTTCAAATTGCTTTAAAGAGTTATCCAGCTTTAGAAGCAGGATCTTCTTTCCTTAAAAACGGGCTGAGTCAGATCCTGAAGTCTTACAGTGAACAACTCTACCACAGGCAATAAACTGCCTTTAAGTCTACTGTTATCCATCAAGATTTTTTAAGTCAAGGTAATTTTAGCCGATACATTGAAATGGCACACACTCAGCTCTCCACATGATTGAGAACCCCTGATGTACAACATAGTCCTATTAACTAAATACAGTTTCTACTGGTTTATTGCAAAAGGTCAAATGTAGCCAAAGAACAAAAGTAGTTCAGATTTAAAGTTTATGAATCTGTTTCTCCTTAAGCACAACAATTCAGAGTCCATCGCTACTGCCTGTCATTTGTGAAAAATATAGTCAAGGGAATGTCATTTTTCTGCCCAGTGTCACACAGCTGATCTAAAGAAATTAGTTTGTAAATGTATATCTACCATATGAGACTGATTAGAGCTGTGGCAGTGACCCTTGAGGTCACTGTTGTGAATGAGGCGGAGGTGCTTCCAGTGCAGAGTGCATTTCTCCACCCACCGCCTGATTAGAGTGTATTAAAGCTTTAAGACTTAGAGTTCAATTGATGTATTTATAGTCTCCTCTTTCTAGTCTACGCATAATGCTGAATTATGATAAGAATATGCTAAGTTTCATTTACCCAACAGAAGATGTGAAGGGGAAAGGTTGTGTGTAGAGCCAGGTATACCTTTGACTCATTTCTCATTAGTATTATTTTTGACAATACTGTATTAAACTTACTGTTATTGATATTGGTAATTATGTACTTGTAGTTATTTAAGTAAAGTCTGTAATTATTATTATTATTTTATTTTATTATAGAAAATCCATATTATTACAGTTGATGCACTTACGCAATCTGATCCTTGACAAATATTTGAATGTAAAATGGAACAAAGATGGCTCGACACAATGCACTCCTTTCACTTAATTTTATTATAATATTTTTTTGTGAGCTTTAAGTTTTTTTTTGTTGAAATTTGTGACAAGTATGTGACGGAGACTATCTTTGAGTTCTTCCACATTCTTATGAAGTAACTTAAATAAATGAAAAATGTATTAGCGTTTGTCAAATCTATTTTGCTAATATTGTTTCATAAACGCAGTGGAAATAGTATCTGGATATTATTTATGAGAAGTACAATAAAATTAGCAACATATTTATGAATATCCTCAAGACCTTTGTTTTTTAATTCAAATGACATGGTAATATATTTCTAAAGACAGACAAGAGAAGTCAGTTTCTACAAAGTAACCAGATAATAAAGAAATACTATCTCTTCTTTAGCGCTGTCAGTTTCATGGTAAAGAAAAGACTCAAAGACGTGCACTCATTCAACAGCTGTGCAAACACAAGAAAAAATTTACAGAAATAATATATTTTTTAGAATTTGGATATATTTTAGTCAGAGCATGGATTTTTGTGCCTCAGTCATTTCTTACTCTGTATCAGCGTTCTTTGAGCTGATGGCTGCCCCTCCTCAACTCCCCTCTTACTGATATTGTTCTCATTGCTGGTCTAACTCGATATACTTTCATTTATGTGAGGTAGAAAACGCTACACTATTTAGAAACACTAGAGTGAACGAGGCTGGCAGCTGTGACCCACATTCCAAAATGGTCACACAAATCATTCTCATTCATTCATGTTCTACATCTTCTTCACACAGTGCACCATGCAACAATGGCACATCAGCAGCAGACAGATGGCCTTTATGTCGACTGAACTACCACCAAATGGTGCTGAGGCGACATGAGGTGCACTGTGTGGATCTGTGCACGGAGCTGCACTCATTTACACCTGCATCGTTCCAGGACGTGTTTGCATGTTTGTTGTGTGGTCACTTAGGCAGGAGCAGTGCAAGTGCTTTGCTTCCAAGTAGACTTTCATAGAGCAACTGCTTTGGAACCAACCTGAGTTTTGAGCTATGTGGACCATTTAAACTGGGGCTGCACATATCTAAAAATGATATAGTGCTGAATAAATATATTTGCTGAAAATAAGAATGTTAATCTTTTGATCTGTATTTTACTCATCTGTTTTTAATTGAATTAGACAAACTGGTGGTGTGTTTTTATAAGGTAATATTACTGTGGAAAAAGTTATGGCATACAGATATTGCTAATTTTGAAAGTGTGATATGTGGTGAAGCCCTAGTTTGAACCCCATATGAATCCATAACTGTTCTGAAAATTCAGATAATGTCATATAAAAGCTCCTATGAAATTATATCATTGAGCTCATTATCTAATATAAGAAAACATGCAGGATGGATGGCCCTCACTCACTGGTAAACAACTTGTTCCAAAGTGGCTGATTCAGTCAACAGTTTGTCTTTGGTAGCATTTCCAATATTTCCAACACAGTAGAGGTTTCATACCGCTATCATAGTGGTTGTAGTGTGTTAGCATTATCTGGTGTTAGTTTCTGCTTTCTGTGAGTGGTGAAAGAGGGCTGCTAAAATGTGGCTCTTTGTGGCTGAACTTTGGATGAAAAGGCTTAACGTCCTTAAAAATGTGATTTCAGATTGATTTTCTGCAACTTTCTTGTGAATTACATGAGACCTTTAATATTGTATCTGCTCCATGTTGGTTCGTTTTTATTTTTTTAATTTTTTTTCCAAAATTTAAAATGTATTGTACATGTTTCTAATAAAACAAAATAGAACACTTGTGTTAGTGGTGCATTTTGTTATGGAGTGTGGTAGTAATAGAAATAGCCCGCACATGTAGTATGTAGCTCACAAAAGCACTTAAACACATGTCTGGAATATTTTAAACCATAAACTTTGAAGCACAGCAGTGTAACAAATTATATTTATTTGACAAAAGCAGTCCATACAGACAAATGTGTGAAATCCATAACCATCTCTTTTGGTCATCACTTTGCCCACTGCAGATAAACAAAGCCGACAGCAGAGCAGTGTACAGAGGGCACACCCCAAGGAGAGCCCAGAAGGCACAGTCTTGTTCCAGATACATTACAGATTGTCTGGAGGCACTTGCAGTAAAACATCAGAGACCAGCTCACTACCTCATCCCTGAAACGTGAGCCAGCCTTCGCTGCTCTGCCCTGCCCCATTCTCTTTTGAGGTTTAAGGCATGGATGAATGGGTCATCCCAAAACGAAAAGTATAACCAAAGACATCCCCTCATGTAGAGCGAATATTGGTGTGATGACCAAAAAAACCTCCAAAACGAATTGAATTCTGACTGAGTAAGGGAAGGTTTGAGATCGAGGAGAAAAAAACAAATCCTAGCGCTTTGCTTCTCAATTATAGGAGTAAAAATGTGCAGTACCCATCATAAAGATAAGCTCTGTGTTCAAGATACACACTATAAATCAGTAACCATCATATAAGCTTCAATAAATATCAAGTAAATAACTTTGGTGAGTAATAGACTCCAGAGCTAGTGGCCCTGTTGAGGCACCCATTTATTGCCCTCTTTTCAATTGAAAGCACTTATAGTTATTGTCATTCTTTTGCATTATTAGTTCTTTTGTGCAAACCCATGTTTTCTTCTACTCCCTTTTCCTGCATGACAAATCCTAACATCAGAGTGTGTCTATCTGCCACTGAAGGGAAGCCGCTCCACTTCAGTTGCTCTGGCAGCATACCCCTTTACTGCCGGAGCTCTGCGTGGGCTCCACTGAGATGGGCACCACATTGGAGGCTGGGGAAAAGTCCAAATCACTTCGTCCTGACATCTGTCTCTGAGACACAATGTTGTAGATGGCTGCAACAAAGGAGAGAAATGTCACCCAGTCATCAAATGGACATAAACAGACATAAAGACAAAAAGCTAGTGTCACAGATAGAGGTGGGCAACAACAAGGTAATCACAGTGATGACAACAACAGCAACATAAACATCAAGGTTCCTTATACAGGCTTCAGAGGATAGGTTTTGTGGGTCACATTTATAAAGTTGTACAACAATATTTGTTAAATTATTTAGACTTCTTTTAATCTCCTTTAGCAAAAGAGCACCAATCCATCTAAAAAAGATCAGTGGCTCTCAGACAATATGATTATTGAAATCCAGGTCCCCAACCCCCAGTCACCAGGCCAGTTCTGGTTTGTAAATCTATTGCTACTGGGCTGCACATAAAAACAAAAAACACTATTTTATTTGACTTTCATTTTACAGGTGATCACAATCTTCTATCTATTTTAATCTATTTTATTTTGAAAAATAATTGTATGCTTTCACCGGAGCCTCCTGCCTAAACCTGACTCACTCACAATTCTGCCATGTGCCACACACTGAACAGAGCTAAAATGAGCAAAAAACTATTGTCTGAAAGGCTTCTTTGATCAGAAGGAGAGGCCCAATGATGCATTGCATTTAAAAGAAAACACCACAAGTCCTACAGTAATTACTTGTTCAGCGCAACAGGTGATCCACAAGCCCCAAGTTTCAGCCCTCTGTGTAACAAGTAGCTACTCCAGCGAGGCTATGAAGCCACATAGACACAAAGGACCTTACATTAAAAGATAAGATCTTCTGTGTTCAACAAATTTCTGCTTTGAGGTCTATTTGGTCCTGATAGCACAGAGAGTTGCCACTACAATCCTCTTTGAACCAACACAGGGACAATCACAAGTGAGCATGAACAATGACTAGGCAGAATATGAAGGACATATACAGCTAGTGCTGTGTATCCTGACATACCTTCTGTGAGCAAAACTTAATGGGTTAGCCCCCATTCTTTTAATTGTAATCTTTACACAAACTGCACAAAAGCTTAGGCTGAGGAGTAGGTGTATCATACTGCCATCTACTGACAATGAATGGATATAGCAACCTGACTAACTAAACTGATTATGTGTTTTTTTTCTTTAACATGCACAAGTTACCTGTGAGAATAGTCTGAAAAGCCAGCTCCACATTGGACGAATCTAATGCTGAGGTCTCCAAGAAAGACAAATCATTTTTTTCTGAAAAATAAAATAAAAAAAATGCATCAAATAAAATCTGATAGATGTGTGCATTGTTCAGATATGCACAAAATATGCAACAAATATTATGTGGTAAATATTACCAAAAAGAGCAGTGTTATCTATAGCCAATATATACAGAACAAAAATGTAAACGCAACACTTGTTTTTGCCCTCATTTTTTAATAGGCTGAACTGAATCTAAGACTTTTTTTTGTACACAAAAGGCCTATTTCTCTCAAATATTGTTCACAAATCTTTGTCAGTGAAAAATTCTCCTTTGCCGAGATAATCCATCCACCTCACAGGTGTGGC
>JALDNG010000456.1:7500-140216 GCA_024349245.1 Neodontobutis hainanensis | reverse complement strand
TTTTATTGTTGCGCACAAAAACATCCAGACACAACATTTCCAAACCAACATTTAAATGAGGACCTGATATAATTCTCTAAAGACCAGATTTGAAACAGACTCAGGTTTGGTTAAAGCTCAGTGTCTGAGCTGATGTCCAGCCTCAGAGGGACTCTCGTTCTGAACAGACCAGACTTTTACAGCGGGACATTACAGCACAAGTGGATTCAATAGCTTCAAGAGAAACAAATGGATTTTCTCCAAATCTCTTTAAAATAATGGACCTAATCTAGTGGCACCAGGCACTCCTCTTTTTTTCCACTTTTGTCTTTTTTGAATTTAATATTAATTTTCTATTTACAAAGTCATGGATTTGTTCAATAGTTTTTTGGGAACACATGCACAGAAAGTTTGTGCATGTGTAATTTCTGCTACGGTATGTAAACCTCTGAGCACAACTGTATATATGGAAACAGGAAGTGGAATGTGTGAATATTTATTTCTGTTTTTGTTCTTTACAGATGTATAATAGCTTCAGGTTTAAATGTAAAGAGATTTTTGAGTTTACATTTCCTGTCGTCTACAATAAATATGTCCAACACTTCACTTTGTTAATTTGACCACACTGAAAAAAAATAAATGTCTAAAAAACAATATTCATTCATTCATTCATTTTCTACCTGTTATAGGAATATTTTATATCCATATATTTAACCAGAGAGACACGGAGACCGATTATAATTTAACAAGTAATGGTCAGGTTTTATTCCTTGCAAGGATGAGCAAAGCAGACAGTAACAAGGGTACAGATGCAGGTTTGCTTAAACATGTAAACATAACATGGGATTATATACAACACAGTGAGGCCTTGGTGAGAGGCGTCACAATGATCCAGGAGCAGAAGTCCCAGGACAAGCCATGTCTCAGTCTAGTTATGTCTACTCCAGGCTTGGATTAGCACGAAGGACATGACATGAATTTGACATGACCTGAAGAGAACTATAAGCCCCCAGTAACTCTAAACATGAAGAATTAAAATTCTTATAACACTACCACTTTCTCCCGTTAAGGGTCGCGGGTGACTGGAGCCTATCCCAGCAGCTTTGGGCCTGAGGCGGGGTACACCCTGGACAATGGCCAGTTAGTCGCAGGGCTAACATATAGAGACAGACAATGACAGACAACATTCACTCTCACATTCATTCATTAGGGACACTTTAGAGTTACCAATTAACCTGTACATGCATGTCTTTGGACGGTGGGAGGAGCTGGAGTACCCGGAGAGAACCTACGGTAACACCTGGAGGACATGCAGACTCCTCACAGAAAGACCGGAGTCGGCCGAGAATGTTTAAGTCGGCCGGGTTTTGAACTCACGACCTTCTTGCTGTGAGGCAGAAGTGCTAACCACTCTGCCACGTGCACCAAAAAAAAAAAAAAAGCCTTATTTCCAGACATGGGAAGAGTTCGCTCGGGCAGCAGAAAAATGATACCTGACAATGAAGGTCCGAGTGGTTCAAATACAGACACTGCGATGGCAACTAAAAACAATATATGGTCTTTTTATTTCAATAGAACAGCATTTACACACAAACACTTTGGAGGTGAAAATATGTGTAGGTTCTGTGGAAATATGAACATAATGCACACAGCACCAACTCAGGGCCTTTTAAAATAAAAATAACTAGCTTTAATAATCTTTTTGGTATATATTTTAAGTGTGGTTTTATTTTGGATAGTTTATATAAAATGTTAAATACACATGTTTAGTCTTAGTAGTGTCTGGTAGTTTTACTTTTTATTCATAATGTAAATTTTAAGGTGTTTTTGATTACATTGATATAAATGCACATATTTCATGTAAATTATTCAATCACTTTAATATTTGTCTGAATTTAAAAAGTCAGAAGTGGTTCTAAATGAAGAGCCGTTTGAGCCGAAAGAGAGAAATCTGGTTCCATTAAAAAAGGATTTCCATCTGTCAGTCTTAGACCATTTTCATTCTGTGTCTGAATATGAGCCTGTGACACAATATATGAGTTATTTTGTTGAATGTTCAAAGACAAACTGGAATGAATCACAAAATCACTTTAACGTAAAACTCACTAAAAATCACTATTTATAAAAAAACAAAATTGAGAAAACTTTTTCTGTTAATGTGACAAAACAAGTGGCACAATAAATGTAATAAAACAAGAGTATTATATAACACTTAATAAGTCTGTTTAGTAAGTTAGCTTTAGCACCTGTTTGTTCAGAATGTAATTAAACGATAGAGAACACACACTAGAGCTGTAATCTTAGTTTATTTGTGCGTGTCATATTTTAGTCAAGGCTGGATTAGTTATTTTCATTGTTTTTATTGTATTTGTTCGAACATTGCTGGATATTCTGTTCATTAGTCCCAACCTTTGCTTCAAAAACATTTAACAATTCTGTCATTGTAATAATAAAGACATACCTCCTGTGTTTTATTAGTAATGTCATTTTTAATGCC
The DNA here is from genome assembly GCA_024349245.1 of Neodontobutis hainanensis. NCBI lineage: Eukaryota > Metazoa > Chordata > Actinopteri > Gobiiformes > Odontobutidae > Neodontobutis > Neodontobutis hainanensis. The sequence goes on along the minus strand of JALDNG010000456.1, from coordinate 137,740 downwards.
CTTCCACAGATCTCAGAGTCTTTGTGACTCTTATCCTAAGATGAAAGATCTAGAAGGGGGCTGGTGGCTTTACAAAGCTGTGGGAAGGTAAAGCTCAACACATATTTTAGGTGTTTATAATAAAATCGGAGGAACAGGTCAACGAAAGCTCATCCAGCTCCCCCAGAAGAGGAAGGTTCCACAGGCAGCAGTCTAGTGAAGACTTGGGAGGCATTATGTCCAACAGAGATTGGACCTGACCCTCTGCCCTTAACAGCAAAAGAGTTCCAGGACAAAAGCCAGATGTGGGACATGCAGGAACACATTCCAGTTGAGCTGCTCACGCTCCATGTTGAGACCTGTACCACACACCTGTACCTGAAGAGCTCTTGTACACACAGACACTTCCAACATCTTTCATATACACTACTCAAACAGTTAGGGCTATTCGAGGTCAGTTGGCTCAGTTTTATGGAGACTTGGGGGCTCTGTCCTGGAGTTATCAGGCACTATCCTCATGGGATGTGTCCAAAGGACGCCCACTTCTATACCTTTCTGTGACTCTTCCAGTCTCTCTGTATCGCTGTCACAACCTGCTGATGGCACTCTGTGACACTCAAGCTCAGTAACATCCTCTGAGAGCATCCCGTCAGAAGCTTTAGAGACCAGGTACTGTTGTTGTCTTAGTCTCATGATCTCAAAATGTGAGCAGCAGAAGGAGGAGCTCATTCAAGCAGAACATTTAGTGGTTGATTTTCATGGATCACCTTTTCAGACAGAATTTTTCTGGTTAATCCTCTTTCACTGTGCACGCACTGAAAGACTGAACAGTTGGACATGTGCGTTCAAAAGTTTAGAGATTGTCAAATGATGTTCACAAAGTTATAGTGCATTTTAGAAGCATTCAGACATTTTATCACAAAATTTTTTGCAAGAATTGTAGATCCACACGTGCTGTGTCATTTGGTCTCTACATTCCACTTCTACTTTCTACTAAATCTACTGAACCCTGATGGAAAAAGGTTTTTACCCAAAATAATGAATTAAGAGTCAATATTCAAGTTTTCAAAACTAAAGATTAAGTTGATGATGTGAATGTTGCACATTTGAAACACAGACAGAATCTGAAAACAAATACAAAGATGCTTGTCTGCTAACTGCCTGTAACTGTTCACAAACCTCTTCTGTTTGCCCTTGTTTTAGAGACCTACCATGAAATACTGGACTTGGAGGATGATAAAGAAGAAGTTATCCAACACATCTTCCTTCATCAAATGACTCAGCTGTCAATGTAAGAATATGAGCGGGCTTTATCAATGTGCAGTTATCCAGTGGACTCTGAGATCAATGTAAGATAATCACAGACATTAACCATTCCATTTCTTCTGGACATCAGTATTTACAGTGTAAATGTAGAGTGTTGTTTGGTTCATCTTTAGAGTAGATGTATGGATTTCAACAAAAGAAACATGCACTGTCACATCTTACACAAACAAGATCAAACTACCTTGATGTTTACTGCTTAGTCAAGTTGTTATTGGGGTTCTTCTGATGATCTCTTTGTGTTTGCTTGAAACTGTGTCTTTAATGGTGTCTGGCCCATTATGTGAAAAGATTACATTCATATCCATGCAGCATATGTGGGAGAGGGAGAGGGACTGACTACATTTCATTCAATATAGAATTAGATTTGTCTTTCACAGGACCTTCCTTTGACCATGTCCTTAAAAAAATGAATTTGATCTTTATATGCATCTGTCCACATCAACAGCATCAGACTGGAATCAGCCCCAGAGCAGCTCTTCTCTTTGTGTGACTTTGTCTTTTAAAGATTATATTGTTGTCATTTGTTAGTTTCTCAGACATCCTAAAGTCTCTTGGAGAAAAGGCTGACAAATCCAAAACATTTCATATAAATGTGACGAGAGAGGAGCTTTATCAGAGGGTCTTAAGCAGTGGTCCAGACAGAAGCAAGCCTCTCCAAAGAACCCCCTTCCACTCTCTTTTATTGGAGAAAAAGGCTTGGTAAAGAATTCCTCACAGGTTTGTATTCCTCATCGAGGACGTAATAATAATGAAATCCTCTTTAGCACAATGTCTTTTCCTCCTTACAGAAATGAAGCGTGGCATTCAGTCACATTTATTTGAAGGAGATGCAGAGAAAAACAAAACCCAAATATAGTATCACAGATTATCAGGTAAACAAATTCAAGTCTGTGCCTTTATTTATGAAATAACTTGTGCTAACAGGTAACCTCAATCCTTTTTCATCAACATTTAAAAGACTAACTAATGAAGCCTTTTCATATTCTGTGTTAGTGCCTTCACTTTATGCTCACTTGTGAGGCTGATTCCATCCTTAATCAGATCCACCAAGGACCAGACATTTATGGATTTGACAAAGAACTGGCACAACACCATCAGCTGTTCCAGCAGCGTTTTGTTCCTGGAGACCTAAAAGAGCTACGTCACATGTTCACTGTAAAATGTAAAGCATGTTTGTGTTCATTTAACTTTATTCTTTAATATTTGATTGAATCCCTGATTTAAGGTGGATTCAGACTTTATTTTTCAAGCTCTCTGTCCTCACTTCAGCGAGGAGGGCTCAATGAGACGGCAGAAGGAATACTAAATAATAAACTTTCTGCAGGACTTCTTGCAGAAGCTGGAAGACCAAGGTTTGTATCTTTGTCTTCTGCTCCTTTTCTTTGACGTATTAATCGTGTCAAATGCAGAAACCGTAAAGATGTGGCATCATTCTTTTGCCAGCACTGTAGTTGAAAGTTGATTCTTTTTACAGGGACAGAAGATGAGGAAGGAGGAAGAGCTTGATCCAATGCTTTTCTCGATGGATTTCAGGCCAGACACATGTTCCATTGGTAGAGACGGAACGAAAAGAGACTAAATAACAGTAAACTTTGACCATGACTGCGACTCACGATATGAACAACACACTCTGTTTTCCAATCGTCGATGCTCTACTGCCATTACATTACCCATAATGCACTTAAACACTTGCACTGATTCTGAGAACCTCACACAGGCAGTCCAAGGGGTTTGACTTTAGTCGTCACTAGAAACATTAACAATCTCAACAAAGATTCAATAGAGTTAAACATTAAGATTACTGTTTCTCTTTCATTTAAACTAGTTTTCAGATCACATTAACCTCAAAGATGAACGTCTCATTGTTTCTAATCATTTCCTCACAGTTAACTGTATTATTTGGAGTTTGGGCTGTTCTGTTCAAAAGACAAATGCAGGAGATGATCCAAGTTTCTCTGTTTGGGATGGACAGCTGTACACGTCGATAAAAGAATCTGTAAAAGACAAGTTGTAAATGTTTTCTTCTTTGCTTTAATAAAAATAAATAAAACTTTTGTAATAGTTTAATTCTAATGTAACCAGACAAGACCTCATTTCCATATTCTCTACACATTAGGTAAAGGTCCCGGTGTTTGTGGCTCTTAAATTTGGAGCCAACAACAGCTCTAGTCCAGCATGCTGCTCTTCAGTCAGGGGAAGATCAAATTCCAGGACCACAATTATTCCTCCATCGTCTGTATTCAACAGTAACCTCCAGTCGATGTCTGGCTCATGAATATCCTGACAATTAAAAACAGAGGACACTAGAACTGCTCTGGTCTCAATATTTAGAGCATAAACATGGACTTGTTTTACCTGAAGGTTCTCTGGCTGCTTTGTTGGATTTGACATCATTCCTAAGAACCACATCTGGTTTGGAGTTTTATTTGCTTCTGTTCTCAGAGGTCTTTACAACCTTCTACAAAGGCCTGTACACACATGTTGACTCATGTTGTTGAAGGTTTGAGACTTACCTTGAGGGTATACCATGTTGCTCAGTGGCTTTTCTGAAGGCAGCAAATGCAGTTGAAGCACGATTGTTGTTTGCTCCTTCCAAACACGTCACCTGTATGACAATATGTCCACTGTCCTGAGATCACATTACACACATTAGCTGAATGCTCCAAGTCTATCCAGCACTCTTTTATGGAGGGCAAGATATTTTTAAGTTTACCTTCCTTGAGGACCCATCCACTGCACCAAAAATAACTATATTGTACCTGTCGGGAAGATAATAAAATAAAATCTAAAACACACACAAATAATTAGTATCATAAACAGGTTTAGTGTGGACCTGATGAGTTTGTGATGTGTGTCCACATGCCACAGTGACAGAGGGCCTCTGACTGAGTACTTTCTTCACACAACACAGCCCAAACTTGTCAGTGGAGAGAAAACCCCAAGAGAGTCCACTCGATGCATTGATGCAGTCACTCTTCTCCACTGTACACGGACGCCCATGGACACAAGTCTTCCTTTGACAAACCGAGACCCGGCTGTAGGCATTTCATTCTTTATCCGTTGGACTGCATCATCGAGCTCCTCATCAGTAACAGCACTGTACCTCTGTCGAGCAGAGAGCCCAAACTCACTCATCCGTCTGTGAACACTTCTGACTGAAACACCGAGGAACTCTGAAATACAATCTGCAGATAAATTCATGTCCAATAACTCCATCAGCCTTTCTTTGTCAATGTTGACCCCTAGGACGGCCCATCTGTCCAACTACGGTGTCCACAGTGCTTAAGACCATCTGAAGTTGCTGTGTTCTATTAGCAGTCCTGGTTAAAAAGATTAAAGTGAGGCGACTAATTATTCTCACCTAATGACCTAAAATATCTATATTCTGTTCCTTGACATTTACAAGGCATTCAATAAAGTAGAATACACTTTAGCACCCCTTAGACCAAGCTCATAAGCGATGAAATACATTACAGATTCATAACAGTAAAGTTGTGTAAACAATTTGATCTGTGCTGTGTATTATCTTCATTTCATTTCAGTTCATTTTGTTCACTATTAACCAAATACCATTCACACAATCTGCATCTGGAAGTAAAAAACAGACCGTTTTCTATTTTATACCAAGAACAAATAAGATAAAAGAGAAATAATCAAGACCAAAATATATGGAAAACCAGCCGAAGCTAAGCTAAAGCTAACTTATTAAACGGACTTGCTACATGTGCAGCATGTTTTCTGCAAACATACAAACATATATATATGGATCTACTGTCGCTCTAAACAAAGGTTTTTTAAATATTTTAAGAATTAATTACCTCAGCACACTCCAGAAATGTTTCATCTCCGACGATCTGCAGCAAAGTGGATTGCCGTAAATCAAAATAGTGCAAGAGGTCAAGGGATCAGGGGGCGGGATTACTGGAAAAGTGACCAATCACAGGAGGGTCAGTGCCACCGGTAGTTCCCGCCCACAATCCGCCAAAAGTCTTTCTAGAACCGATAATGTGCGCGTGAAGAGTTCATATCTGCTCAAGGGAATTGAAATCATTGTCTCGTGTCGACTATTGTCGTGATTGTGACTCCAAACCGGATCGTCTATAGTCTCTGGGTCTCTGTGTGGACACTGCGCTCACAGCAGACGTCTTTGTCCGCCTCCCGCTGCAGAGTCTCAGTCTCGTCTGGGACGACGCCTGCAACAATCCAGGTTTGTCCGTGTCTTTGTCTGTTTGTGAGTGTGACCACATTTTAAAAGTGTTTTAGAGGCTTTGCTGCAGAAAAGTGTAAATGTAGTCAACGAAGAAAGTGTCGGAGCTAATCCCGTCTTCACTAGCGTTACACGTCTCTGGAGTAATCCATGTTCAAAAGGACTACATCTGCAGAGTTTGAGCTGCTTTGAAAAACAGCAGCGAGCTCATAAACTGGCGACAGGCTCAAGCCACAACCACGAGGCGCTTGGCTACTTTTAAAATGTCCGCCATTGTTTTAGCCTCTACGAAAACAGTCCGGACACTTTTGTAAAAACGGACAGGGTTTGTCTGAAACTGTCCGCTCGGACTTTGTCCACGTGTCCTAATGTTTCTGACTTTACTCAACAGGTCAGAGGAAAGTAGGATATTATTGTTATTCAAAATGCACACACATAAATAAAATAGAACAAGTGTTTTTAAAGCTGCAAGACATGTTTGTGAACATTTGATCGAAGCTGTAAATCGTTAATTATGAGCTCATTTATACAAACTATGTGTTTGGTATGTTACAGTTAGCTTAGCCACATAGCCAGACTAATAAATCGAGCACCGAGTGATTTTTATAAAACCCAATAGATTACATAGTTAGTATGCTGGAGTTAGTTTGCACATTAAGCAGAAAGCTGCTGTTCTCTGGGCTTGTCCTGGTGACTGTCTCTAAAGGAGTGCTTATTGTTTTTGTCTTTTGTATTTAAGATGTCTTTTTGGTCGTAGACCATAAGAGATTGGGAACAAAGACCAGTAAATTAAGAATTTTACCGTGGGACTCATCTACGTCTTCACCATAACAAACCAGTACATCCAGGGCTTGCAGAAATTAAAATGTCTCGTACTCTGTCAGACAGGTATTCTTTAGTGTCCCAACATGCAATTAACTAACACAGATAACAATTTTATTATTGATGAAGGTTGCGTTTTTTAAATTTATTTTTTCATCCGAGACACGACTCACAGACGGAGGAGGTGGGGGTATAATATTCTTATTACATTTTAGTAACTATTAAGTACATTTACTCAACATGTTGCTAATTAAAGGGGTATTTTTCAACATGTTTGTGAAGGTTCTGCAAGGTTAAAGCAAAGGAATCTAGACGAGTTTTTTTTAAGGTGAAGATGTTTCTTCTCTTATCCCTAATTTTATTTATTAGGCCCGAGCCGGTGATAGCCGGGAGGGCCTATTGTTTTTGCTCGGATTATTAATTTTTTTATTTTTTTATTTTTTTTCTGCAAAATGATCCTTAATTTGACCCAGTGAACATGCACGAAAAGTCATTTTTATTGGGCCCAAAGTTCAAGATCAGCGAAAAATTTATGTATTTGAAGTCCCCGAAATAAAAATATAAAAATGACTCAGTGGCGACCCTAGAAAAGTCAAAATACATTGGGCCTATGGAAAGTGAAAGTACATTTTTTCCAATGTAGAAATACAAAACTTGGTACATCCATAGAACACCTCAGGGCAAACAGAAAAGTCTATGACAGCCACAGCCTAAACTCAACAGGAAGTCCGCCATGTGGGGTGAAAGGCGCGACCACCTAAATCGCACCCCTTACGCCAAAGGATTCAACTCATTGTGTTTTTGTCTAAATGGCCCCAATTTTGGTGAGTATCATCTAGACACATGTGCCAACAAAAGCTGTCATTTTGTTTTTGATATCTTATCGGGTGTGGGTGTGGCAAGCCTGTAACAGGGCGGCCATTTTTGTGGTAATAAATTATCCGTTAACTCTCAAACGCCTTCTCGGATCAAGTTGGACCCAAAAAGGCGTTTGTGCACATTCACGACCTGAACACAAAGATATGTAAATAAAAGGGTTTGCTTTAGAAATGGCCTCTAGCGCCACCTACAAACTTATAATTGGACCCAAGAATTTAGTTTGTCATAGAGACATAAAATTTGGTACACAGATCACTTATGTCATGACGAACATAAAAGCCAATGACAACCACCTCCTATTTATAAATGTGTTGCCATAGCAACGGCGCAAATGTGTGGAAAAAGTCAATGGGAAGGGAAAATTTTAGTTTGTCCTAGGCAAATGAAACTTCGTACACACATCCAGCATGGGCTTATGAACATAAAAGCCAATGGGGACCACACCCTATCACACACGAGAAGGCGGCCATTTTGAATTAAAAATGTGAACCGCCTTAGAATACACCTCACTTTTAAAAATTGACAGAAAATAGCTGCTTCATTCAAGAAACACCAAACTTAGGCAAAATGAGCTAAACACTTGTGTGGTAAATAGACAATGCCTTTTCTTGTTGTTTTTGCTCAATTTATATTTTTATTTAATTTTTATTTTTCTGCAAATTTTTCTGCAAAATTATCCTTAATTTTGACCCAGTAAATTTGCACAAAAAGTTAATTTTATTGGTCACTAAACTCAAGCCTGGTAAAAAATTTATGTATTTTAAGTATTTGAAAAAATAATCAAAAGAAATGACTCAGTGGCGACCCCTGGAAAATGAAAATCCATTCGGCCTATGGAAAGTGAAAGTAATTTTTCTAACGTAGGAAAATGAAACTTGGTACATCCATAGGACACCTCAGGGCAAACAGAAAAGTCTATAACAGCAACAGCCTAAACTGAACAGGAAGTCCGCCATGTGGGGTGGAACGCAACCATCTAAATTGCAACCCTCACAAAAGATTAAACCCAATGTGTTTTCTTCTAAAAGGCCCCAAATTTGGTGAGTATTATCTAGACACGAGTGCCAATAAAAGTTATCAGTTTGTTTTTTGATACATTTGTGGCTGTGGTCATAAGGAGCTGTGAAGAGGCAGCCATTTCTTTGGGAAATAAATGCCATTAACCAAACGCCAGGATGCTTACTTTGGAGGACGCTCCTCCAGAGCCAAGACTAGAGTTTTGGAAAACTCCTCAGAATCTTTTGAAAACTAATATTTACATTTTTACTTTTTAACATTGCAAATCTCCAGCCAGTACTTTGTTTTTCTCGCCTCAGCCCAAGCATAAACTCTTATTTTCAAAAGTTCAGACAGATCCCAGGAAAACCAGTGAATGTGGAGACCTTTTAACTCTAAATACAAGGTGGTGTAGCAGGCCCCAGCAGTAGCACAGGCCCGAGGTGATGAAGCAGGCTCCAGCCAGAATGTCAGGACCAGGCAAAAGGACTCACAAAGCAGATCCCACGAAAGGCAGAGCTTTGACATTCTTTATTTTCCGAGGCAAAGGTACAAGTCCAAAATCCGAGAGACGTAATCACAAGACAATGCAAGGGTCAAAAATACTAGAATGCAATACAAAGAAACGCTGGAAAGCTCACACTAAGGAAAAGACAATCTGGCACAGGACAGGGGAAAACACACAGACTATAAAGGGAACACAATGAGACACAGGTGGAACACATTAGGGCGGAGCAGGTAATCACAGTGGAGGGAAAGACACCAGGGCAGGAAGACAATCTGGAACACAGACAGGGTTTAGTGATTCCACAATAAAACACAGGAAATGAAATACAATACATAAACAGATAAACACACAACACTAGGACATGACAGTACCCCCTTACGAGCCGTCACCGGACGGCCCAGGATCCTGTGGGTGGCGATGGTGAAAGTCCCGAATGAGGTCTGGGTCCAGAATGTTCCTGGCCGGTACCCAGGACCTCTCCTCGACCGTATCCAGTCCAATCCACAAGGTACTGGAACCCTCTCCTCTGCGACGAACTGCCATCAACTTCCGCACCGTATACACCGCCCACCATCAATGATCCGGGGGTGGTGGGGGTCTGGAGGCAGGGACCAAAGAGCTCTCCCTTACAGGCTTTATCCGGCTTACATGGAACGCTGGGTGGACCTTCATAGTCCCGGGAGCTTTAGTCTGACCGCAACAGAGTTCAAGACTTTAGACACAGGGAAAGGACCAATGAATCTTGGTGCTAACTTACGGACTCTACTCGTAATGGGATATCCTTCGTGGATAGCCACACCTTCTGTCCCACTCGGTAAGTTGGAGCTTCCTCCTCCTACGATCAGCAACTGTCTTGTATAGGTCGGAGCTCCTTAGAAGGGATTGTCGAGCCTGACTCCTACGCGGCGGCGAACTAAGGCCAGAGCAGATGGAACACTGACCACTTGCTCTAAAGCAGGAAACAAGGGTGGCTGATATCCAAAACACACTGAAATGGTGACAGGCCAGTAGATGCATTCGGCAAAGTGTTATGTGCGTATTCCAACCATCCCAGTACCTTACTCCAAGATGTGGGGTTCCTCGAGGTCAGACATCTTAATCCCACCTCCAAATCCTGATTGACCCGTTCAGTCTGACCACTGGTCTGAGGATGATGGCCTGAAGTCAGACTGACAGTTGCTCCCACAAGGCTGCAGAAAGCCCTCCAGAAACCTGCTACAAACTGCGACCCACGGTCGGACAGCACGTTCCTGGGGAAACCAAAAATTCTGCATACATGACTTAATAAAACCTCTGCCGTCTCCTTAGCAGAAGGCAGTTTGGGCAAAGGGATGAACCGCACCATCTTGGAGAACCTATCTACCACAGTAAGCACAGTATTGTTACCCTCCAAACAGGTAACCCAGTAACAAAATCCACTGAGATGTCCGACCAAGGACGATGGGGTACAGGCAATGGATGCAGCAGACCAGAGATGGGCGAATTGGAGGTCTTATTGCGGAGCAAATATCACAGGCTGCCACATATTCAGTAACCTCCTCTTCATGTTTGGCCACCAGAACCTCTCTTGAGCTCTAAACAGTGTCCTGCGCTCTCCAGGATGACAGGACACCCGCGACGAATGAGCCCAAGATATTACCTGTCCTCGTAGTGCTGGTGGTACAAACAGGCGATTAGGTGGAACCCCGGTGGCGTCTCAATGTCTCAAGAGCCTCCTGACCCTTCTCTCGATGCTCCAGGTAATGGCCCCCACAAAACAGGAGCCTGGCAGGATGGAGGAAGCCTCTTTAGGTCTCTGTCAGGAGAAACAGTCTGGAGAGAGAGTCAGCCTTGATATTCTTGGAGCCTGGGCGATATGATACGGTAAAATTAAATCTGAAAAGAATAGAGCCCATCGGGCCTGTCGGGATTCAATCTCTTGGCTGCCTTAAGGTATTCAAGATTCTTGTGATCAGTCCAAACTAGAAAAGGTTGCGCGCACCCTCCAGGAGATGTCTCCACTCCTCCAGAGCTACTTTAATTGCCAGCAACTCTCTATCTCCGACGCCATAATTCTGTTCTGTTGGAGAAAGCTTTTGGACAAGAATGCACAAGGATGTATCTTATCATCATCGACTGACCTCTGTGACAGAATTGCCCCACTCCCGAATCCAAGCATCCACTTCTACCATGAACTGGCGGTTGGTGTCTGGGAGAGCGAGTATAGGAGCGGATGTAAAACAGTCCTTCAACCACTGGAAGGCAGCCTGAGCCCTAGGAGACCAGGAAAACTGGACCTTGGAAGAGGTGAGAGCATGCAACGGAGCTGCAATAGAACTGAAATTTTTGATGAACTTGCGGTAGAAATTGGCAAATCCTAGGAAGCGCTGAACGCCCCTTACGACAAGAGGGGGTAGGCCACTCAGCCACGGCTTGAATCTTGCCCGGTCCATCTTCAGCACCCCCTCAGCGATTACCATACCTAAGAATGACACTGAGGGTACATGAAATTCACACTTCTCAGCCTTAACATACAGCTGATTCTCAGAAGTTTGCCAAGCACCTGTTTGACGTGAACAATGTGAGTCTCTAAATCAGGGAAAAAATGAGAATGTCATCAAGGTACACAAAGACAAATTTGTTCAGCATTTCTCTTAGTACATCATTAACCAGAGCCTGAAAAACCGCAGGCGCATTAGTCAACCCAAATGGCATTACTAAGTACTCGTAATGGCCACTAGGGGTGTTGAAAGCAGTCTTCCACTCGTCACCCTCTCTGATTCTGACCAAGTGATACGCATTTCTTAAGTCCAACTTCAGTAAAAACTTTAGCCCCTGTAACAGTTCAAAGCAAGAAGCGATTAATGGAAGGGGGTACCTGTTCTTCACTGTGATGTCATTCAATCCCCGGTAATCGATGCAAGGGCGAAGTGTCTTGTCCTTCTTATCAACAAAGAAGAATCCAGCACCGACGGGGAGGAGGAAGGACGGATAATACCAGTCTTGAGTGAAGAATCTATGTATTCATCCATGACCGCCCGCTCCCGGTTGGATAGGGAGTACAACCGTCCCTTAGGTGGAAAAGCTCCAGGAGGAGTTCGATGGCACAGTCATACGGCCGATGTGGTGGAAGGGTGGTTGCCTTTACCTTATTGAACACCTCTCGTAGTTCCCAGTAGACCTCAGGAACTGTAGCCAAATCTGCGCTAGGGTCTCCTCTGATGAGAGAGTCTCTCCACCCGCATCAGGAACGGAAGAGGAGGACTGGAAACACCGGGATCTGCACTGATCTCCCCACGATAATATAACTCCCGATGACCAGTCTATGTGCGGTTATGTAGAATGAGCCAGGGGTAGCCCAAGATCACAGGGTGCATAGATGAGTGGAACAGGAAAAACTGAGTCTCTCGGAATGATGATCCGGAAAAGACAGAACTACCGGGCTAGTGTGGTGAGTAACAGTGCATAGAAGCCGCCATCAAGAGCGGTAGCCTCCTTGGCGAGTCCAAAGGAATTATGGATAGTCCCAACTCAGCAGCAAGATCGCTGTCCATAAAGTTGGCATCAGCTCCCGAATCAATCAGCGCTGGAAGGTTGCGAGAGTGAGAAGTGTTAGTTAACCGGATCTTGGAGAGTTGTCGTCTGATATCAGTCCTCATAATAGCCGGGCTTACCAGAATGGAGGTTCTAGGTGATCTACCTCCTTGTCTCACTGGACACGTGGAGAGGAAATGGCCCAGCTGACCACAGTAGATGCAACGCCCCTCCCTCATGCGTCGATTCCTCTCAGCAGACGAGAGCCTGGTCCGACCCATCTGCATGGGTTCCTCAGTTAGAAGGGGGGAGGCAGGAGCAGAACTAGCGGGCACCGAAAAAACCTCCTCCCTAGAGGCCCCCCTCCTTCCCAGGTAACTGTCTGTCTGAGAGCGGAATCTCACTCTCTCCCGAAGTCTATTATCTATCCTAGACGCCAAGGCAATTAGAGCGTCGAGTTCGGTGGGTAGATCAAGCGGGGTCAGATAGTCCTTGACTCTTTCAGACAGACCATTGAAAAATGCATCCACAAGAGCTAGTTGATTCCACCCACTGTCTGCTGCTAATGTGCGAAACTCAATAGCATAATCAAAGACGCTACGACGTTCCTGTCTCAACGTTACTAGTGCCTTCGCTGCTTCACGGCCCGGCGTGATGGTTTGAAAAACTCGAGTAAATGTCTCTAAAAACAAAGGTAACGAGTTGCAAGCTGCTGACTCTCTATCCCATTCAGCTGTGGCCCATGCTCGCACGGCCGGACAAATATGAGATAATGTAGGCTATCTTAGCCCGATCTGATGGAAAAGAGGACTCTTGAAACTCAAAGTGCAGCTTACATTGGGACAAGAAGGGACGACAATCCCCGACTCACCCGTGAATCTCTCCGGCTAGACAGCCGAATATGTGCTGGCTCCCGAATGACCGTACTCGGGTCTCTTCAGCTGGCACCTGGTCAGTAACCGCACTCTCCGCTGACAATGACGCAGCCTCCTGCCTCTGCATCCGCTCAACGACGATCCAATTTGTGTAGACAGGTGGGAATAAGCCCGCCATGGCTCTCTGCTGAAGCCCTCATCTCACGCTGGAGCAACACCAGCTGTTCCTCCTGGTGATGAATCCGTTGTCCCTGTGCCTGCAGAGCGGCACGCACTGGATCTGCGGAGTTCATGTTCGTGGCCAGATTGTACTGTCAGGACCAGGCAAAAGGACTCACAAAGCAGATCCCACGAAGGCAGAGCTTTGACGTTCTTTATTTTCCGAGTCAAAGTTACAAGTCCAAAATCCGAGAGACGTAATCACAAGACAATGCAAGGGTCAAAAATACTAGAATGCAATACAAAGAAACGCTGGAAAGCTCACACTAAGGAAAAGACAATCTGGCACAGGACAGGGGAAAACACACAGACTATAAAGGGAACACAATGAGACACAGGTGGAACACATTAGGGCGGAGCAGGTAATCACAGTGGAGGGAAAGACACCAGGGCAGGAAGACAATCTGGAACACAGACAGGGTTTAGTGATTCCACAATAAAACACAGTAAATGAAATACAATACATAAACAGATAAACACACAACACTAGGACATGACACAGAAGAAGATTCAAGCAGCAGCACAGGCCCAGTTATTTGACATTATCGTGAAGTTTACGCTTTAAAGCACGAAATGCAATCATCCGAGTACATGTGTCCCAGCGGTCGCAAGGGAGGCGAGGGCCTTTATCGCCGCTATGCTTTAATTCATTTTATTTTTTTATTTTTATTTTTTTTTCTGAGTTCAACTGGTTAAACTCAACGTTAACGTGAAGGTGTTTCTTATCTAATCCAATAAGCCTTTTATTATTTTATTTTATTTTTTTTTTGTTTTGTCTTTTTTTCTGCTGTTTTTAACCGGTTGACCCCAAGTTGGTGAGATGTTGAGAACTTGTTAAGGTGATCTTTTTCTCACTTTTACATTTCTGTTTCTTACAGAGAAACAAGGGATCCTTGGTCAGAAGCAAACTCTCATTAAATAAAGAAGCTGACTACAGCCACTGCTTCTATAATGCAGACGTGCGACCAGTGTGGGAACAAGTTTACCACTGTGCAGAGTCTCAAAAGACACCAGCGCATCCACACTGGAGAAGCCTTACAGCTGTGACCTGTGTGGGAAGACATTTTCACATTCAGGTGATTTAAACAAACACCAGCGCATCCACACTGGAGAGAAGCCTTACAGCTGTGACCTGTGTGGGAAGACATTTTCACATTCAGGTGATTTAAACAAACACCAGCGCATCCACACTGGAGAGAAGCCTTACAGCTGTGACCTGTGTGGGAAGACATTTTTACGAGCAGGTGAATTAAAAATACACCAGCGCATCCACACTGGAGAGAAGCCTTACAGCTGTGACTTGTGTGGGAAGACATTTTCACATGCAGGTAGTTTAAAACAACACCAGCGCATCCACACTGGAGAGAAGCCCTACAGCTGTGACCAGTGTGGGAAGACATTTTCACAGGCAAGTAATTTAAAACAACACCAGCTCATCCACTCTGAGAGAAGCCTTACAGCTGTGACTGTGTGGGAAGACATTTTTACAAGCACAGGAATTAAAAATACACCAGCGCATCCACACTGGAGAGAAGCCTTACAGCTGTGACCTGTGTGGGAAGACATTTTTACGAGCAGGGGAATTAAAAATACACCAGCGCATCCACACTGGAGAGAAGCCTTACAGCTGTGACCTGTGTGGGAAGACATTTTCACAGGCAAGTCATTTAAAAGACACCAGCTCATCCACACTGGAGAGAAGCCTTACAGCTGTGACCTGTGTGGGAAGACATTTTCACGAGCAGGTGATTTAAAACAACACCAGCGCATCCACACTGGAGAGAAGCCTTACAGCTGTGACCAGTGTGGGAAGACATTTTCACAGGCAGGTCATTTAGAACAACACCAGCTCATCCACACTGGACACAGACCGTACTATTGTGACTATTGTGGAAAACATTTAAAAGTTCAAGTTATTTTAGGACACATTACTCTGAACACACTCGAGAGTTGGTGATACCATGTGAGCTGTGTGGAGAGATATTTTACTCTAAATGGACTTCTTCTCGACACTTAAAGAAACACACTGAGGTGGAAATGGGGAAGTGTGGACCACAATTAGACTCTGCATCCTGAAGTTTTTATAGGTGTACATTATGCCCGCCTCTCAGCTCCAGGGTCTTGGATGGACGTGTAATGAGCTGACGTGGCAGTCATAGATGTGAATAGGTTTATGTGTATATGCCACTAAGTGTACAGGACAGCGTGTCCCTGAACAATGATTAGATGTAGTGTAAAGTGATGTCTTTGTCTAGTTTGGATTAGCATGGTGCTAATGGGAGATACACTTATGACTTAATGTCTTTAGCTGTATGTGGATAAGCATATGAACTGGAGCAGGAGTGAGAGCATATAACATACAGTTAATATAAAACATTTAAACATTTACATTTAGTCATTTAGCAGACACTTTTATCCAAAGTGACTTACAAGTGAGGAAAATAATAGAAGCAATTTTAACAACACAAGATGACATAAAGCATAAGTGCACAAAAACTAGTCAGTTGCATCCCTGCACAGTATCCACAGCTAAGAATAGGATTTTTTTTTTTTTTTTTTAATAGAGTAGGAATCAATCGAAAGGAATTAGAATTCAGTGTTTGTCAGTCAGGTGTTGATGGAAGAGATGTGTTTTCAGGCGTATTGTAAATGTAAATGTGGGGTCTAATGATTTATATAATCATATACTGTAAATAACTATTTTATTGTTGCATACAAAAAAAAACATCCAGGCCCAACATTTCCAAACCAACATTTATATGAGGACCTGATATAATTCTCAAAAGACAGGATTTCAAACAGACTCAGGTTTGATTAAAGCTCAGTGTCTGAGCTGATGTCCAGCCTCAGAGGGACTCTCGTTCTGAACAGACCAGACTTTTACAGCGGGACATTACAGCACAAGTGGATTCAATAGCTTCAAGAGAAACAAATGGATTTTCTCCAAACCTCTTTAAAATAATGGATCTAATCTAGATCCATAACCAGGCACAACTCTTTTTTCTACTTATCTTTTACTTTATTTTATATTTTGTATGTTTAAAAAAAAAAAATACAAATATGGGTTTTTTTTTCAATAGCTTTCAGGTCATGTGACCTAGTCACTTCCACTCACCCTGTATTCATAGAACTAGCCTAGTACCATGCACATGTATGAAAAAAAAATTGTTTTCTACTGATTTAGTTTGGTTTTAGGCACTGCTTGCTTTGTTTTCTATCACACCAACACAATGCATGTGTTTATTTACAAGATTCTTAAGACTTATATAATCTTTTATAATTACATTTTATTTTACCCAATTGTTTAAGTCACACATTTAACAAATAAAAG
This sequence comes from Neodontobutis hainanensis, assembly GCA_024349245.1. Lineage (NCBI taxonomy): Eukaryota > Metazoa > Chordata > Actinopteri > Gobiiformes > Odontobutidae > Neodontobutis > Neodontobutis hainanensis. The sequence goes on along the minus strand of JALDNG010000456.1, from coordinate 121,085 downwards.
TTGTCAGGTCACAGTCGCAGCTGAGGATAAGAGCTGATGAAATGTGGAAACAGGAAGTGGAATGTGTGAATATTTATTTCTGTTTTTGTTCTTTACAGATGTATAATAACTTCAGGTTTAAATGTAAAGAGATTTTTGAGTTTACAGTTCCTGTTGTCTACAATAAATATGGCCAACACTTCATTTTGTCAATTTGACAAATAAAAATAAATGTCTAAAACACAATATATGGTCTTTTTTATTTCAATAGAACAGCATTTACACACAAACACTTTGGAGGTAAAAATATCTGTAGGTTTCTGTGGAAATATGAACATGATGCACACAGCACCAACTCAGGGCCTTTGAAAATAAAAATAACTAGCTTTAATAATTTTTTTTTTGGTATATATTTTAAGTGTGGTTTTATTTTGGATAGTTTATATAAAATGTTCAATACACATTGTTAGAACTAAACTTAAACTATGTCTATCTGACTCCTATACTTTTACATAAACTTAATTAAGCTTTAGTCTAACAATTGGAGAATTTTTCAGCTGATCCTCAAGTGAAAAAAGGCCAGCTTCATTGATGTACAACAGAATAAAATCCTCTGGAAACTATTACAAGGCTGAGTATTTGGACATTGCATCATTTTCCATTTTTCTTAATAAATATTTATCTGTAAAACACTGAACTTTAAAGACTCTAATATTTCTACAGCTTTGTCCAGAACATCATTTTGAAACTTTCTGATACAAAGAAAACAAATGTAGACAGTGTCTTAACAAAGGTCCCAGAGATAAACAACAGACTCACACTTTACACAGCTCCACCTCTGTCCAGACCAGGTCAGGACTCAGCTGGTCCTGGTCTGGTCTGCTGCTGGTCTGGTCTGGTTAGGTCTGGTCTAGTCCTGGTCTGGTCTGGTTAGGCCTGGTCTAGTCCTGGTCTGGTCTGGTTAGGTCTGGTCTAGTCCTTGTCTGGTCTGGTCTAGTCCTGGTCTGGTCTAGTCCTGGTCTGGTCTGGTCTGGTCCTGGTCTGGTCTGGTTAGGTCTGCTGCTGGTCTGGTCTGGTTAGGTCTGGTCTAGTCCTGGTCTGGTCTGCTGCTAGTCTGGTCTAGTCCTGGTCTGGTCTTCTGCTGGTCCTGGTCTGGTCTGGTTAGGTCTGGTCTGGTCTGGTCTGGTCTGGTCTGGTCTGGTCTGGTCCTGGTCTGGTCTGGTTAGGTTTGGTCTAGTCCTGGTCTGGTCTAGTCCTGGTCCTGGTCTGGTCTGCTGCTGGTCTGGTCTGGTTAGGTCTGCTGCTGGTCTGGTCTAGTCCTGGTCCTGGTCTGGTCTTCTGCTGGTCTGGTCTGGTCTGGTTAGGTCTGGTCTAGTCCTGGTCTGGTCTGGTCTGGTCTAGTCCTGGTCTTGTCCTGGTCTGGTCTAGTCCTGGTCTGGTCTGGTCTAGTCCTGGTCTGGTCTGGTTAGGTCTGGTCTAGTCCTGGTCTGGTCTGGTCTAGTCCTGGTCTGGTCTTCTGCTGGTCTAGTCCTGGTCTGGTCTAGTCCTGGTCTGGTCTGGTCTTGTCCTGGTCTGGTCTGGTTAGGTCTGGTCTAGTCCTGGTCTGGTCTAGTCCTGGTCTGGTTAGGTCTGGTCTAGTCCTGGTCTGGTCTGGTCTGGTCTGGTCTGGTCTAGTCCTGGTCTGGTCTGGTCTGGTTAGGTCTGGTCTAGTCCTGGTCTGGTCTGGTCCTGGTCTGGTTAGGTCTGGTCTAGTCCTGGTCTGGTTAGGTCTGGTCTAGTCCTGGTCTGGTCTGGTCTGGTCTAGTCCTGGTCTGGTCTAGTCCTGGTCTGGTCTGGTCCTGGTCCTGGTCTGGTCTGGTTAGGTCTGGTCTAGTCCTGGTCTGGTCTGGTCTAGTCCTGGTCTGGTCTGGTCTGGTCTAGTCCTGGTCTGGTCTGGTCCTGGTCTGGTCTGGTTAGGTCTGGTCTAGTCCTGGTCTGGTCTAGTCCTGGTCTGGTCTGCTGCTGGTCTGGTCTGGTTAGGTCTGCTGCTGGTCTGGTCTGGTCCTGGTCCTGGTCTGGTCTTCTGCTGGTCTGGTTTAGTCCTGGTCTGGTCTGGTCTAGTCCTGGTCTAGTCCTGGTCTGGTCTGCTGCTGGTCTGGTCTAGTCCTGGTCTGGTCTAGTCCTGGTCTGGTCTGGTTAGGTCTGCTGCTGGTCTGGTCTAGTCCTGGTCTGGTCTAGTCCTGGTCTGGTCTGGTCTGGTCCTGGTCTTGTCTGGTTAGGTCTGCTGCTGGTTAGGTCTGGTCTGGTCCTGGTCTGGTCTGGTCTGGTCTGGTTAGGTCTGGTCTAGTCCTGGTCTGGTCTGGTCTTGTCCTGGTCTGGTCTGGTTAGGTCTGGTCTAGTCCTGGTCTGGTCTGGTTAGGTCTGGTCTAGTCCTGGTCTGGTCTGGTTAGGTCTGGTCTAGTCCTGGTCTGGTCTAGTCCTGGTCTGGTCTTCTGCTGGTCTGGTCTGCTGCTGGTCTGGTCTAGTCCTGGTCTAGTCCTGGTCTGGTCTGGTCCTGGTCTGGTCTGGTTAGGTCTGGTCTAGTCCTGGTCTGGTCTGCTGCTGGTCTGGTCTGGCCTGGTCCTGGTCTGGTTAGGTCTGGTCTAGTCCTGGTCTGGTCTGGTTAGGTCTGGTCTAGTCCTGGTCTGGTCTGGTTAGGTCGTGTCTAGTCCTGGTCTGGTCTGGTCCTGGTCTGGTCTAGTCCTGGTCTGGTCTAGTCCTGGTCTGGTCTTGTCTGGTTAGGTCGTGTCTAGTCCTGGTCTGGTCTGGTCTGGTCTGGTCTAGTCCTGGTCTGGTCTGGTCTGGTCTGGTTAGGTCTGGTCTAGTCCTGGTCTGGTCTGGTTAGGTCTGGTCTGGTCCTGGTCTGGTCTGGTTAGGTCTGGTCTGGTCCTGGTCTGGTCCTGGTCTGGTCTGGTTAGGTCTGCTGCTGGTTAGGTCTGGTCTGGTCCTGGTCTGGTCTGGTCTGGTCTGGTTAGGTCTGGTCTAGTCCTGGTCTGGTCTGGTCTTGTCCTGGTCTGGTCTGGTTAGGTCTGGTCTAGTCCTGGTCTGGTCTGGTCCTGGTCTGGTCTGGTTAGGTCTGGTCTAGTCCTGGTCTGGTCTGGTTAGGTCTGGTCTAGTCCTGGTCTGGTCTAGTCCTGGTCTGGTCTTCTGCTGGTCTGGTCTGCTGCTGGTCTGGTCTAGTCCTGGTCTAGTCCTGGTCTGGTCTGGTCCTGGTCTGGTCTGGTTAGGTCTGGTCTAGTCCTGGTCTGGTCTGCTGCTGGTCTGGTCTGGCCTGGTCCTGGTCTGGTCTGGTTAGGTCTGGTCTAGTCCTGGTCTGGTCTGGTTAGGTCTGGTCTAGTCCTGGTCTGGTCTGGTTAGGTCGTGTCTAGTCCTGGTCTGGTCTGGTCCTGGTCTGGTCTAGTCCTGGTCTGGTCTAGTCCTGGTCTGGTCTTGTCTGGTTAGGTCGTGTCTAGTCCTGGTCTGGTCTGGTCTGGTCTGGTCTGGTCTAGTCCTGGTCTGGTCTGGTCTGGTTAGGTCTGGTCTAGTCCTGGTCTGGTCTGGTTAGGTCTGGTCTGGTCCTGGTCTGGTCTGGTTAGGTCTGGTCTGGTCCTGGTCTGGTCTGGTCTGGTCTGGTCTGGTTAGGTCTGGTCTGGTTAGGTCTGGTCTAGTCCTGGTCTGGTCTGGTCTGGTCCTGGTCTGGTCCTGGTCTGGTCTGGTTAGGTCTGGTCTGGTCCTGGTCTGGTCCTGGTCTGGTCTAGTCCTGGTCTGGTCTGGTCTGGTCTGGTCTGGTCTGGTCCTGGTCTGGTCCTGGTCTGGTCTGGTCTGGTCCTGGTCTGGTCTGGTTAGGTCTGGTCTGGTCCTGGTCTGGTCCTGGTCTGGTCTAGTCCTGGTCTTCTGCTGGTCTGGTCTGCTGCTGGTCTGGTCTGGTCTGGTTAGGTCTGGTCTGGTTAGGTCTGGTCTGGTCTGGTTAGGTCTGGTCTAGTCCTGGTCTGGTCTGGTTAGGTCTGGTCTGGTTAGGTCTGGTCTAGTCCTGGTCTGGTCTAGTCCAGGTCTGGTCTTCTGCTGGTCTGGTCTGCTGCTGGTCTGGTCTAGTCCTGGTCTGGTCTGGTCTAGTCCTGGTCTGGTCTTCTGCTGGCCTGGTCTGCTGCTGGTCTGGCTCTAGTCCTGGCTGGTCTGGCCCAGTCCTGGTCTGGTCTTCTGCTGGTCTGGTCTGGTTAGGTCTGGTCTGGTCTGGTTAGGTCTGGTCTGGTTAGGTCGTGTCTAGTCCTGGTCTGGTCTGGTCTAGTCCTGGTCTGGTCTGGTTAGGTCTGGTCTAGTCCTGGTCTGGTCTGGTTAGGTCTGGTCTAGTCCTGGTCTGGTCTGGTTAGGTCTGGTCTAGTCCTGGTCTGGTCTGGTCTAGTCCTGGTCTGGTCTGGTTAGGTCTGGTCTAGTCCTGGTCTGGTCTGGTCTTGTCCTGGTCTGGTCTAGTCCTGGTCTGGTCTGGTCTGGTTAGGTCTGGTCTAGTCCTGGTCTGGTCTGGTCTGGTCCTGGTCTGGTTAGGTCTGGTCTAGTCCTGGTCTGGTCTGGTAAGGTCTGGTCTAGTCCTGGTCTGGTCTGGTCTGGTCTGGTCTAGTCCTGGTCTGGTCTAGTCCTGGTCTGGTCTGGTCTGGTCTAGTCCTGGTCTGGTCTGGTCTGGTCCTGGTCTGGTTAGGTTTTGTTTAGTCCTGGTCTGGTTAGGTCTGGTCTAGTCCTGGTCTGGTCTGGTCTGATCTGGTCCTGGTCTGGTCTGCTGCTGGTCTGGTCTAGTCCTGGTCTGGTCTGGTTAGGTCTGCTGCTGGTCTGGTCTGGTTAGGTCTGGTCTAGTCCTGGTCTGGTCTGGCCTAGTCCTGGTCTGGTCTAGTCCTGGTCCTGGTCTGGTCTGGTCTGGCCTGGTCCTGGTCTGGTTAGGTCTGCTGCTGGTCTGGTCTGGTTAGGTCTGGTCTAGTCCTGGACTGGTCTGCTGCTGGTCTGGTCTAGTCCTGGTTAGGTCTGCTGCTGGTCTGGTCTGGTTAGGTCTGGTCTAGTCCTGTTCTGGTCTGGTCTGCTGCTGGTCTGGTCTAGTCCTGGTCTGGTCTGGTCCTGGTCCTGGTCTGGTTAGGTCTGCTGCTGGTCTGGTCTGGTTAGGTCTGGTCTAGTCCTGGACTGGTCTGCTGCTGGTCTGGTTTAGTCCTGGTTAGGTCTGCTGCTGGTCTGGTCTGGTTAGGTCTGGTCTAGTCCTGGTCTGGTCTGGTTAGGTCTGGTCTAGTCCTGGTCTGGTCTGCTGCTGGTCTGGTCTAGTCCTGGTCTGGTCTGGTTAGGTCTGCTGCTGGTCTGGTCTGGTTAGGTCTGGTCTGGTTAGGTCTGGTCTAGTCCTGGTCTGGTCTAGTCCAGGTCTGGTCTTCTGCTGGTCTGGTCTGCTGCTGGTCTGGTCTAGTCCTGGTCTGGTCTGGTCTAGTCCTGGTCTGGTCTTCTGCTGGTCTGGTCTGCTGCTGGTCTGGTCTAGTCCTGGTCTGGTCTGGTCTAGTCCTGGTCTGGTCTTCTGCTGGTCTGGTTAGGTCTGGTCTGGTTAGGTCTGGTCTGGTTAGGTCGTGTCTAGTCCTGGTCTGGTCTAGTCCTGGTCTGGTCTGGTTAGGTCTGGTCTAGTCCTGGTCTGGTCTGGTTAGGTCTGGTCTAGTCCTGGTCTGGTCTGGTCTAGTCCTGGTCTGGTCTGGTTAGGTCTGGTCTAGTCCTGGTCTGGTCTGGTCTTGTCCTGGTCTGGTCTAGTCCTGGTCTGGTCTGGTCTGGTTAGGTCTGGTCTAGTCCTGGTCTGGTCTGGTCTGGTCCTGGTCTGGTTAGGTCTGGTCTAGTCCTGGTCTGGTCTGGTCTGGTCTGGTCTAGTCCTGGTCTGGTCTAGTCCTGGTCTGGTCTGGTCTGGTCTGGTCCTGGTCTGGTCTAGTCCTGGTCTGGTCTGGTCCTGGTCTGGTTAGGTCTGGTTTAGTCCTGGTCTGGTTAGGTCTGGTCTAGTCCTGGTCTGGTCTGGTCTGGTCCTGGTCTGGTCTGCTGCTGGTCTGGTCTAGTCCTGGTCTGGTCTGGTTAGGTCTGCTGCTGCTCTGGTCTGGTTAGGTCTGGTCTAGTCCTGGTCTGGTCTGGTCTAGTCCTGGTCTGGTCTAGTCCTGGTCTGGTCTGGTTAGGTCTGGTCTAGTCCTGGTCTGGTCTGGTCTGGTTAGGTCTGGTCTAGTCCTGGTCTGGTCTAGTCCTGGTCTGGTCTGGTCTGGTCCTGGTCTGGTCTAGTCCTGGTCTTCTGCTGGTCTGGTCTGCTGCTGGTCTGGTCTGGTCTGGTTAGGTCTGGTCTGGTTAGGTCTGGTCTGGTCTGGTTAGGTCTGGTCTGGTCCTGGTCTGGTCTGGTTAGGTCTGGTCTAGTCCTGGTCTGGTCTGGTCCTGGTCTGACTCCATATTTGTGCACAGATCTGTCTCATGCACTGGTGAGCTGCAGGAAACATTCCTCTTTGTTAAACAACAAAGTAAAGTTCTGTTCTATTTTGTTCATTACACAAACTAATATAAATAAATGATCTTAGTGAATAAATATACATCATATAAATGTAGCTACTGTCTCCCTCTGAAATAATAACACATTCTTCTTCACAGTTTTGAAAAGCCAGATGACATTTCAGTGTTTGCTCTTAGAGACATTAGAGCCTTTGGTATTGTTCACTTGTGAGGTCTGTGGCCTTAGACATTATGAGTTTGTTCTTTACCATAAACCTCAAGAAAAATACTTTTATCCATTAGTTCTCTTTGAAAAGGCAACTCCACCACATTAAACTGTCTCTGACTTTTTACAGAATTTTTATTTTATTTTTAATAGTGACACATTAAAGGCTGGAAACAGAAATGACCATAAAACTATATTTATGACAAAGTCAAAATGAAGCAGTGGTGGACAGAGGATAGGTCGGGCAAACATCATTTTAGTTGACCTCTGTTTGTTTGATTTTTCATTTATCCATACGGTTGTACTTTTCCATCAGTATTCGCTGTGATACCTGAGTGTACTTTAAATAAATCACAGTAAAGCATTCTGGATCAAGTGTCTCTGTTTACAATACGAACCTCAATAGTGTGTCACAAATATATGTATAGGACCCATCTTAACCTCTCAGCAGCAATATGAAGTAAGCTACATCCTCTTTGACTGTGCACGCACTGAAAGACTGAACAGTTGGACATGTGCGTTCAAAAGTTTAGAGATTGTCAAATGATGTTCACAAAGTTATAGTGCATTTTAGAAGCATTCAGACATTTTATCACAAAATTCAATATCCCTAACTTTCTGCAAGAATTGTAGATCCACAAGTCCTGTGTCATTTGGTCTCTACATTCCACTTCTACTTTCTACTAAATCTACTGAACCCTGATGGAAAAAGGGTTTTACCCAAAATAATGAATTAAGAGTCAATATTCAAGTTTTCAAAACGACTAAAGATTAAGTTGATGATGTGAATGTTGCACATTTAAAACACAGACAGAATCTGAAAACAAATACAAAGATGCTTGTCTGCTAACTGCCTGTAACTGTTCACAAACCTCTTCTGTTTGCCCTTGTTTTAGAGACCTACCATGAAATACTGGACTTGGAGGATGATAAAGAAGAAGTTATCCAACACATCTTCCTTCATCAAATGACTCAGCTGTCAATGTAAGAATCTGAGCGGGCTTTATCAATGTGCAGTTATCCAGTGGACTCTGAGATCAATGTAAGATAATCACAGACATTAACCATTCCATTTCTTCTGGACATCAGTATTTACAGTGTAAATGTAGAGTGTTGTTTGTTCATCTTTAGAGTAGATGTATGGATTTCAACAAAAGAAACATGCACTGTCACATCTTACACAAACAAGATCAAACTACCTTGATGTTTACTGCTTAGTCAAGTTGTTATTGGGGTTCTTCTGATGATCTCTTTGTGTTTGCTTGAAACTGTGTCTTTAATGGTGTCTGGCCCATTATGTGAAAAGATTACATTCATATCCATGCAGCATATGTGGGAGAGGGAGAGGGACTGACTACATTTCATTCAATATAGAATTAGATTTGTCTTTCACATGACCTTCCCTTTGACCATGTCCTTAAAAATGAATTTGATCTTTATATGCATCTGTCCACATCAACAGCATCAGACTGGAATCAGCCCCAGAGCAGCTCTTCTCTTTGTGTGACTTTGTCTTTTAAAGATTATATTGTTGTCATTTGTTAGTTTCTCAGACATCCTAAAGTCTCTTGGAGAAAAGGCTGACAAATCCAAAACATTTCATATAAATGTGACGAGAGAGGAGCTTTATCAGAGGGTCTTAAGCAGTGGTCCAGACAGAAGCAAGCCTCTCCAAAGAACCCCTTCCACTCTTTTATTGGAGAAAAAGCTTGGTAAAGAATTCCTCACAGGTTTGTATTCTCATCGAGGACGTAATAAATAATGAAATCCTCTTTAGCACAATGTCTTTTCCTCCTTACAGAAATGAAGCGTGGCATTCAGTCACATTTATTTGAAGGAGATGCAGAGAAAAACAAAACCCCAAATATAGTATCACAGATTATCAGGAAAACAAATTCAAGTCTGTGCCTTTATTTATGAAATAACTTGTGCTAACAGGTAACCTCAATCCTTTTTCATCAACATTTAAAAGACTAACTAATGAAGCCTTTTCATATTCTGTGTTAGTGCCTTCACTTTGCGTTCACTTGTGAGGCTGATTCCATCCTTAATCAGATCCACCAAGGACCAGACATTTATGGATTTGACAAAGAACTGGCACAACACCATCAGCTGTTCCAGCAGCGTTTTGTTCCTGGAGACCTAAAAGAGCTACGTCACATGTTCACTGTAAAATGTAAAGCATGTTTGTGTTCATTTAACTTTATTCTTTAATATTTGATTGAATCCTGATTTAAGGTGGATTCAGACTTTATTTTTCAAGCTCTCTGTCCTCACTTCAGCGAGGAGGGCTCAATGAGACGGCAGAAGGAATACTAAATAATAAACTTTCTGCAGGACTTCTTGCAGAAGCTGGAAGACCAAGGTTTGTATCTTTGTCTTCTGCTCCTTTTCTTTGACGTATTAATCGTGTCAAATGCAGAAACCGTAAAGATGTGGCATCATTCTTTTGCCAGCACTGTAGTTGAAAGTTGATTCTTTTTACAGGGACCGAAGATGAGGAAGGAGGAAGAGCTTGATCCAATGCTTTTCTCGATGGATTTCAGGCCAGACACATGTTCCATTGGTAGAGACGGAACGAAAAGAGACTAAATAACAGTAAACTTTGACCATGACTGCGACTCACGATATGAACAACACACTCTGTTTTCCAATCGTCGATGCTCTACTGCCATTACATTACCCATAATGCACTTAAACACTTGCACTGATTTTGAGAACCTCACACAGGCAGTCCAAGGGGTTTGACTTTAGTCGTCACTAGAAACATTAACAATCTCAACAAAGATTCAATAGAGTTAAACATTAAGATTACTGTTTCTCTTTCATTTAAACTAGTTTTCAGATCACATTAACCTCAAAGATGAACGTCTCATTGTTTCTAATCATTTCCTCACAGTTAACTGTATTATTTGGAGTTTGGGCTGTTCTGTTCAAAAGACAAATGCAGGAGATGATCCAAGTTTCTCTGTTTGGGATGGACAGCTGTACACGCGATAAAAGAATCTGTAAAAGACAAGTTGTAAATGTTTTCTTGTTTGCTTTAATAAAAATAAATAAAACTTTTGTAATAGTTTAATTCCAATGTAACCAGACAAGACCTCATTTCCATATTCTCTACACATTAGGTAAAGGTCCCGGTGTTTGTGGCTCTTAAATTTGGAGCCAACAATAGCTCTAGTCCAGCATGCTGCTCTTCAGTCAGGGAAGATCAAATTCCAGGACCACAATTATTCCTCCATCGTCTGTATTCAACAGTAACCTCCAGTCGATGTCTGGCTCATGAATATCCTGACAATTAAAAACAGAGGACACTAGAACTGCTCTGGTCTCAATATTTAGAGCATAAACATGTACTTGTTTTACCTGAAGGTTCTCTGGCTGCTTTGTTGGATTTGACATTATTCCTAAGAACCACATCTGGTTTGGAGTTTTATTTGCTTCTGTTCTCAGAGGCTGGTCTTTACAACCTTCTACAAAGGCCTGTACACACATGTTGACTCTTTAAAGAAAGGTTTAAGACTTACCTTGAGGGTATACCATGTTGCTCAGTGGCTTTTCTGAAGGCAGCAAATGCAGTTGAAGCACGATTGTTGTTTGCTCCTTCCAAACACGTCACCTGTATGACAATATGTCCACTGTCCTGAGATCACATTACAGACATGAGCTGAATGCTCCAAGACTATCCAGCACTCTTTTATGGAGGGCAAGATATTTTTAAGTTTACCTTCCTTGAGTACCCATCCACTGCCCCAAAAATAACTATATTGTACCTGTCGGAAGATAATAAAATAAAATCTAAAACACACACAAATAATTAGTATCATAAACAGGTTTAGTGTGGACCTGATGAGTTTGTGATGTGTGTCCACATGCCACAGTGACAGAGGGCCTCTGACTGAGTACTTTCTTCACACAACACAGCCCAAACGTGTCAGTCGAGAGAAAACCCCAAGAGAGTCCACTCGATGCATTGATGCAGTCACTCTTCTCCACTGTACACGGACGCCCATGGACACAAGTCTTCCTTTGACAAACCGAGACCCGGCTGTAGGCATTTCATTCTTTATCCGTTGGACTGCATCATCGAGCTCCTCATCAGTAACAGCACTGTACCTCAGTCGAGCAGAGAGCCCAAACTCACTCATCCGTCTGTGAACACTTCTGACTGAAACACCGAGGAACTCTGAAATACAATCTGCAGATAAATTCATGTCCAATAACTCCATCAGCCTTTCTTTGTCAATGTTGACCCCTAGGACGGCCCATCTGTCCAACTACGGTGTCCACAGTGCTTAAGACCATCTGAAGTTGCTGTGTTCTATTAGCAGTCCTGGTTAAAAAGATTAAAGTGAGACAACTAATTATTCTCACCTAATGACCTAAAATATCTATATTCTGTTCCTTGACATTTACAGGGCATTCAATAAAGTAGAATACACTTTAGCCCCCCTTAGACCAAGCTCATAAGCGATGAAATACATTACAGATTCATAACAGTAAATTTGTGTAAACAATTTGATCTGTGCTGTGTATTATCTTAATTTCATTTCAGTTCATTTTGTTCAATATTAACCAAATACCATTCACACAATCTGCATCTGGAAGTAAAAAACAGACCGTTTTCTATTTTATACCAAGAACAAATAAGATAAAAGAGAAATAATCAAGACCAAAATATTTGGAAAACCAGCCGAAGCTAAGCTAAAGCTAACTTATTAAACGGACTTGCTACATGTGCAGCATGTTTTCTGCAAACATACAAACATATATATATATGGATCTACTGTGGCTCTAAACAAAGGTTTTTAAATATTTTAAGAATAATTACCTCAGCACACTCCAGTAATGTTTCATCTCCGACGATCTGCAGCAAAGTGGATTGCCGTAAATCAAAATAGTGCAAGAGGTCAAGGGATCAGGGGGCGGGATTACTGGAAAAGTGACCAATCACAGGTGGGTCAGTGCCACCGGTAGTTCCCGCCCCCAATCCGCCAAAAGTCTTTCTAGAACCGATAATGTGCGCGTGAAGAGTTCATATCTGCTCAAGGGAATTGAAATCATTGTCTCGTGTCGACTATTGTCGTGATTGTGACTCCAAACCGGATCGTCTACAGTCTCTGTAGGACACTGCGCTCACAGCAGACGTCTTTGTCCGCCTCCCGCTGCAGAGTCTCAGTCTCGTCTGGGACGACGCCTGCAACAATCCAGGTTTGTCCGTGTCTTTGTCTGTTTGTGAGTGTGACCACATTTTAAAAGGCTCGTGTTTTAGAGGCTTTGCTGCAGAAAAGTGTAAATGTAGTCAACGAAGAAAGTGTCGGAGCTAATCCCGTCTTCACTAGCGTTACACGTCTCTGGAGTAATCCATGTTCAAAAGGACTACATCTGCAGAGTTTGAGCTGCTTTGAAAAACAGCAGCGAGCTCATAAACTGGCGACAGGCTCAAGCCACAACCACGAGGCGCTTGGCCACTTTTAAAATGTCCGCCATTGTTTTAGCCTCTACGAAAACAGTCCGGACACTTTTGTAAAAACGGACAGGGTTTGTCTGAAACTGTCCGCTCGGACTTTGTCCACGTGTCCTAATGTTTCTGACTTTACTCAACAGGTCAGAGAAAAGTAGGATATTATTGTTATTCAAAATGCACACACATAAATAAAATAGAACAAGTGTTTTTAAAGCTGCAAGACATGTTTGTGAACATTTGATCGAAGCTGTAAATCGTTAATTATGAGCTCATTTATACAAACTGTGTTTGGTATGTTACAGTTAGCTTAGCCACATAGCCAGACTAATAAATCGAGCACCGAGTGATTTTTATAAAACCCTATAGATTACATAGTTAGTATGCTGGAGTTAGTTTGCACATTAAGCAGAAATAAAGCAGTGTAAAACATGACTCTATTGTGGTCTCTTGGTTCAAACACTTCTCTATATTCACCAGAAGAGGGCGACAAAGACATTATTTATAACTCCATGTATCAGTGTTGTTCTGGGGCTGTAACTGCTCATTAGCTGCAGCATTTTAAGTTAAAAAAAAAAAAAAACTCTGTGAAATATGCTGACGCTGTGCCTCCACAACCGAGGTAGGCTGTGTGAATTGAAAGTTTTATTGTTTCTATTCATTAATCTAATTAATCTACATAAACAAAGACAATACAACCCTTTTGTCCCCTTTTTGTTTTAAGTATTGATGAAGAGAGCGCAAAATTTTCTTCATTCTTTTGGAGTGATGACATGTTTTTGATTGATACACATATTGTTGAGTTTAAATGATCAGGACAGTTTGTGGTTTTTCTGTTCTGAATTGTTGTGATCTTTTCTTCTGTTCAGTTACCCATATTTTAAAGTTTAGGCCTTGTTTGTGAATAGCCGCCTTTGGCAGAAGGGGCACCAGAAGGTCTTTTTCCCGGCAATAGGTCATTTACCAAATGGTTCAAATGTACTTAGGCTAGGTCAGCTGCCGCCGGGTTTTCGCTTCTGGCCGTACAATTCACATCAAGGTGGGATTTTTGATTTATGCCATGTCTGGCATAAACAGGGGGGAATGTTATGGGAATTGTACATCTCCATTAATGTTATACATTATGCTCTCACTCCTGCTCCAGTTCACATGCTTATCCACACACAAGTATGACTTAATGCCTTCAGCCATATCTACATCAGTTTGCACTACATCTAATCACTGTACAAGGACACTCTGTCCTGTACACTTAGACACACATCTCTGACTGACACGTCAGCTCAATACACGTCCATCCACGACCCTGGAGCTGGGGGGGGCATAATGTAAACCTATAAAGCCTCATGTATTGTTTACACCTTTAAGCAAAACCTCCCACGTACCATTGTTCATGTGTGTCCGTTTTGCTTCTCTTTGCAAAAATTAAACCTGTCTATTATTGTCAAATCATACACCGTCTCCATCGTCTGCTCAAGGAGTAATTGATTGTTTGCGAAAAAATACTTCAATCACATGATTCACAACACACACACACACACACACACACACACACACACACACACACACACACACACACACACACACACACACACACACCATCCCGAATTTCAGCCAGTCTCATCTGGTCACCCTAGCAGGTCCGCAAGATTTTTTTTTTTTTTTTTTTGAGAAGATGGCGCACTTTCTCCTCCTCCAGCCGCAGCGGCACTCATTGCTGGCGCTGTCAACGATTATTGCCTATAACATATGAAGTGGTCTAACTAACTCCAACTGTTTAGGTTAGGCTATTGTCTTTTATGCCCGTGTTTGTGTGTATTTAATTTAACATTATCTGTAAACATTACAAGTAGCCTGAAACATGGCTTAATTAAATATCAGACACGCACACAAAAATCCCCCATATGTTTAATGGACTGTCCCAGAAGCCCTTGAACAAAGGGTTTATGCGGAAAAAAGTAAATTATCAAAGATGAATGTGTTTATAGTTCAGATCACACCATATGCAGTCCAGTAACTTTCAGATAAAAAAAAAAGTAATAATAATAATAATTTGCAGTGATGACCTCACACTGCAGGAGGCATCTCATTATTGCGGTGATGCGGTTATCGTCACACCCCTAGTTGTCGTAGTACCTCTTTACTTTAATAAAATTAGTTTAAATCTTCTTTTTGAGCCTTGAAAACCATGGCTCAAAACATAAATAAATAAAAATAAACATAAAAAAGGCCAGTGCCATTAATCATTTTTAAATGTTATTTAAGCAATTAACATCTCTAATTATTTGTCTTCTTTATGTTTTTCAAATAGCATCACTGTTGTGTCTGTTATATTTAAACCACATAGTTTAGTTCAGTTCAGTTTTAATTTGTGTTTCCATTAGTTGTAGGTCTTTACCTGTAACTGTTAGTGGTATAATCCACAATCATTGTACGATTTTATTCAGTTGATGCAAACATAAATAAAATTTAAAATATATCGGAGCTAGTTTCTCATGAGATATTGTCACAACTTTTCAGCCAAAGACTTTAAACTCACACTCTAATTAGAATATTCTCAGAATATTGTTCAATTACTTCAAATGAATTCCTTTAGAAATAACTTCCATTAAAAACTCTTGGGTCAGACCCCTCTAGGGTTAACCTTGTAACAGGGCAGCCTCTGTTTACATTGTTTTCCTCCAAAATCATTTAAAAGGAAAACTGTTCATAAACTCAACAAAGCTCTGTGTAAATTTCTTTGTATTTACTTTTATAATAAACATTTTCTTCAGGGTTCTGTTCAGTGTAGATTTGTTCTATACTGTCTTTGTAAAACTCAGTTTTAACACCAGGTGTTCAATAAATACAATAAACCAGTTTGTTTTTGCATCTCTTCCATAATAATTTTAACGCAACATATTTTAAACGCGTTTATCCATTCTTAATTTAACGTTTCCACTAATTATGTATCGGACTCTACAAAAGAAGTTCCCTTTACTCAATGTTAAACAGAAACTTAAAACATTAAGTGTAAAATCAAATCAAAGTCTCTCTTTATTTATTCAGATTCAGCAACACTGCACTCAGTTATAGTCACTAATGTTAATTTAAAACAATCTTAAATTTAATCTTTTATTTTTAGGTAAAGTTTTACTGTGTTCTCCAAAAAACACCTAAAGTTTTATTATTATTCCATCCTGTTCAAAAGGACAGACTGTTTCTCTAATTCTCACAATCAGCAATAATCCAAATGTTCCAACATTTAAATCAGATTCATCAAAAAAAAATCCAAACTTTAAAAAATAAAATAAAATCACTTCAAGCAGTGATTAAAACACAGAGCACTTTGGCTTATGGTCTTAAACTTTAACTATTTTTACAGTTTAACAATTTACTTCAAAAATTTCTATAAATCACCTCCAATTCTGCAAGATTGTTTTGACAGTTTTAACAAAGATATGTTTTCAATTCCCAGATTACACATTTACATTTCAGTTTAAACTTTACTGTAAAGATGACCCTCGTCAGCATCTATTTTAGTGTCAGGTATTATACCTTTTATTAGAACGTTCCATTTCAAAACCATTGGCCAGTATTTATTTTGTCTTCATTTCAGTTTTCCTAATTACTTGAACAGTATTTTTCTCAAACAATTTTTAATCTCATTCATTTTGTCATTTATTTTACCAAAACATTTTTATAGAATCAAAATTTAAATGTGGACTATATTTGATTCATAAACCTTTCTTTATCCTATCAGTTCAGTCTGTTTCTGTCACTGACATTTTTACTTCAGCAATTTTCAAAATTAAAACGTTTGTTTAATGTACAGGCTCTAACACGTTCTGTGGAGCTAAACTTCATAAAAAAAAACATTTCTTGCTCCAAACGTCAAGGGGAAAAAAAGAAGTGAGGATGCTTTGAAGCTACTTTGGCCCAGAACGTTATCTTGTGTTGAAACATTCCTCGTGAATCCAAACAGTGCTTGTTTTGAATCCACCTTGTCAGAACCAAACCAGAGAAATACATAGTTGTTTATTTCATTTCTTCTGGTAACATTGTTTTTATATGTGAGCTGATGGTCCAAATATCTATCATTTATATTATCTTTATAACTTGCTCTGCGCAATTCATCTTTAAGACACATTTTTAAATTCTTCTGATTACACAGTGATCATTTTCATTCATGTTATACAGTGTTTTTGAACCACACTGATATTAAGGACCTCAATTAGTTTAAGTACTAATAGACTCATACAATTGGTCTCCAACCTTTTTTAAAAAAAAAAATACTTTTCTAGCTCAAGGGAATGAGCAAAGAAAAGGGAGGGTGATAAGACACCTCTGTTATCTTGTGTTACTGTGGAACACTGGTGTTTAACTCTATTCACTGTCTACAGTGTTTTTTATTACAAAGTGGTCATTTTCATTCTATCCCCAATAACTATGTCTCAGTTTTTCTTAGTTCTTTCATACTAATATTTGTCATAATAGATGTACAATAAGATTGCAATTGTTTTGCAAAATACTTCAAAACTTGTATTTTGGATCAAAGGTAGACGTGGGACGGCACGTTTCAGTGTCCTTGAGAGCTGGCATGCTGTTGTTAGAGGGACCCAGAGGCTCACAGGAGGAAACATTTGAAAAAAATATATATTTGTCAGTTTCAGCAGGTCTTTTATGCACTTTCATAATTTATTCAGATGGATCAAATTAAGGATCAACAGTTCAAATATGTCACAATGTTAGATTTTCCCAATTTATCTTAATCAGAATATTCAAACTCACTCTGTTGCATCAACTTATCACAAGTTAAGGCTTTTTCACATTCAACTTCTTCCAATTAAAATCAATTCAATGCATTCATTCCACAGTCGCATCCCAATCACTCTCTCAAACACACTTGTTACAAACCCTTCAGGTTAGACAAACTTCATTAAAGCCACTTCACCTTAGTGGACTTTTTCTCTGTATCTCAGAGTTTACAGAGACAACAATTTTCTGCAGGCCTGCTTTGTCACTATATTGTCACGTGACTTCAGGCTCCAATCTCACCGTTCACCATAGGATTTGGCAGGGTCTCGACTGAGAGTCAGCTCGAGCTCTTCCGTGCGTCCAACACACCATTAAACCACATTAACTAGTTAGGCCAGACGTTTGAATGTGGCGTTTTAGGATATATGCTTATTCAACTACAGCAAAATCTGCAAATGATACCATAGAGTAACATCAAACATCCAGTTTAAATCTCACCATACACCTCTAAAGGCAGGGTCTCGACAAAAACACATACTTTTCCTCGTCTCTCAGCTTCAGCGTTCTCCTACAGTTATAGTAACAACATGGAAATACTCTCATGAAAGATGACATGTAAAACAATTTAAGCAGAAGCAACCCAAACACTACTTCCGGAAGCTTTTGGTTCACAAACGCAAACATAAAAATTTTAACAGCTGTTTTACCTGACTTTTTAGTCGAATGGTCCAGTCTTTCCACAGCCAGACTTCTGTTCTGTCTCTCATCGTCTCTCTGCTCTTTTCTCTTTTTTTAGTTCAGATATCGTCACTGCGTCTCTCTCAGAGAGTGAAGGTCTGGCCTGTAATGCTAAAAAATATGCATCTTAGGACTTACAAAGAAATGCTTGTTTGTGCATTTCTTCCGTGCAGCAGAAACAGCAGATGTCGATATCCCGGACGAGCCCCCAAATGTTACGAGAATTTTGGTTACAGATTAAATGAGCAGACGATGGAGACGGTGTATGATTTGACAATAATAGACAGGTTTAATCTTTGCAAAGAGAAGCAAAACAGACACACATGAACAATGGTACGTGAAAGGTTCTGCTTAATGATGTAAACATATATGAAGTTTTTATAGGTACATTATGCCCACCTCTCAGCTCCAGGGTCTTGGATGGACGTGTATTGAGCTGACGTATCAGTTCTAGATGTGGGTCACTAAGTGTACAGAGTGTCCCTGGAAAATGATTAGATGTAGTGCAAACTGATGTAGATATAGCTAAAGACATTAAGTCATACTTGTGTGTGGATAAGCATATGAGCTGGAGCAGGAGTGAGAGCATAATATATAATGTAAATGGAGATGTACAATTCCATAACAGTAACTCTTGGCCTACCAACAAGTCATCCCTTGTTGAATTTGTCCTTGACGTCTTTTTCCTTTTTATTTGGCAGTAGTCGACAGGAAACAGGGTGAGACAGCGAGGGGAGTGACACTGGGCAAACATTGGACTACATTCTATTTATACTACATTGGCCTTTGGCCGGGGCGCATGTGGCAGAGTGGTTAGCACTCCTGCCTTACAGCTAGAAGGTCGTGAGTTCAAAACCCAGCCGACTCAAATATTCTCGGCCGTCTCCGGTCTTTCTGTGAGGAGTCTGCATGTCCTCCACGTGTTACTGTGGGTTCTCTCCAGGTACTCCGGCTTCCTCCCACCGTCCAAAGACATGCATGTAATGGTTAAATTGGCAACTCTAAAGTGTCCCTAGTGAATGAAAGTGAGAGTGAATGATTGTTTGCCATTGTCTGTCTCTAAATGTCAGCCCTGCGACTAACCGGCCACTGTCCAGGGTGTACCCCGCCTCAGGCCCAAAGCTGCTGGGATAGGCTCCAGTCACCCGCAACCCCTAACGGGACAAAGCGGTAGAAAATGATGGAAAAAAAAAAATAGCCTTTTTGCTCTGTTTTCATTTTGTTTCATTTTTCACAGTGTTCTTAGTCCAGATGAGTGAGCACGACTCGTCTAGTCTTTTCAGACTTATTTACAAGACCTTCTCTCGGTGGGACATGTTTGTAGAAAGTCTCCAAAAGGCTTCCAGAACCAATGAGCCTCTGTCAGCTCCTCTTAATGTGGAGCAGCTGCTGTTCTCTGGGCTTGTCCTGGTGACTGTCTCTAAAGGAGTGCTTATTGTTTTTGTCTTTTGTATTTTAAGATGTCTTTTGGTCGAGACCATAAGAAGTTGGGAACAAAGACCAGACAAGAACTTTACTGTGGGGACTCATCTACGTCTTCACCATAACAAACCAGTACATCCAGGGCTTGCAGAAATGAAAATGTCTCGTACTCTTTCAGACAGGTATTCTTTAGTGGCCCGACATGCAATTAACTAAACCAGATAACAGTTTTATTATTGATGAAGGTTGCGTTTTTTTATTTATTTTTTCATCCAAGACACACCACGCAGACGGAGGAGGGTGGGGGTATAATAATCTTATTACATTTTAGTAACTATTGTCTACATTATACTCAACATGTTGCTAACTAATGGGTTATTTTAAACATATCTGTGAAGGTTTTGCAGTTAAAGCAAAGGAATCTGAACGAGGTTTTTAAGGTGAAGGTGTTTCTTCTCTTATCCCAAGAGCCTATTTATTTTTTTTTTATTTTTTATTTTTTTTTTTTTTTTTCTGCGTCTGAGTTCAACCGGTTGAACCAAGTTAGTGAGATGTTGAGAACTTGTGTTATGGTGATCTTTTTCTCACTTTTACATTTCTGTCTCTTACAGAGAAACAAGGGATCCTTGGTCAGAAGCAAACGCTCTTTAAATAAAGAAGCTGACTACAGCAACTGCTTCTATAATGCACACGTGCGACCAGTGTGGGAACAAGTTTACCACTGTGCAGTGTCTCAAAAGACACCAGCTCATCCACACTGGAGAGAAGCCTTACAGCTGTGACCTGTGTGGGAAGACATTTTCACATGCAGGTACTTTAAAACTACACCAGCGCATCCACACTGGAGAGAAGCCTTACAGCTGTGACTTTTGTGGGAAGACATTTTTACATGCAGGTAATTTAAAACAACACCAGCGCATCCACACTGGAGAGAAGCCTTACAGCTGTGACTTGTGTGGGAAGACATTTTCACATGCAGGTAGTTTAAAACAACACCAGCTCATCCACACTGGAGAGAAGCCTTACAGCTGTGACCTGTGTGGGAAGACATTTTCAGGCAGGTCATTTAGAAAGACACCAGCTCATCCACACTGGAGAGAAGCCTTACAGCTGTGACCTGTGTGGGAAGACATTTTCAGATGCAGGTAATTTAAAAGAACACCAGCGCATCCACACTGGAGAGAAGCCTTACAGCTGTGACCAGTGTGGGAAGACATTTTCACATGCAGGTAGTTTAAAAAAACACCAGCTCATGCACACTGGAGAGAAGCCTTACAGCTGTGACAAGTGTGAGAAGACATTTTCACATGCAAGTAGTTTAAAACAACACCAGCTCATCCACACTGGAGAGAAGGCTTACAGCTGTGACCTGTGTGGGAAGACATTTTCACAGGCAGGTAATTTAAAACGACACCAGCTCATCCACACTGGAGAGAAGCCTTACAGCTGTGACTTGTGTGGGAAGGAATTTTTTCGGGCAGGTAGTTTAAAACAGCACCAGCTCATCCACACTGGAGAAAAGCCTTACAGCTGTGACCTGTGTGGGAAGATATTTTTACGTGCAGGTAATTTAAAACAACACCAGCTCATCCACACTGGAGAGAAGCCTTACAGCTGTGACCTGTGTGGGAAGACATTTTCACAGGCAGGTCATTTAGAACAACACCAGCTCATCCACACTGGAGAGAAGCCTTACAGCTGTGACTTGTGTGGGAAGGAATTTTTACGGGCAGGTAGTTTAAAACAGCACCAGCTCATCCACACTGGAAAAAAGCCTTACAGCTGTGACCTGTGTGGGAAGATTTTTTTACATGCAGGTAATTTAAAACAACACCAGCTCATCCACACTGGAGAGAAGCCTTACAGCTGTGACCTGTGTGGGAAGGAATTTTTACGGGCAGGTAGTTTAAAACAGCACCATCTCATCCACACTGGAGAGAAGCCTTACAGCTGTGACCTGTGTGGGAAGATATTTTTACATGCAGGTAGTTTAAAACAACACCAGCTCATCCACACTGGAGAGAAGCCTTACAGCTGTGACCTGTGTGGGAAGACATTTTCACAGGCAAGTAATTTAAAACAACACCAGCTCATCCACACTGGAGAAGCCTTACAGCTGTGACCTGTGTGGTAAGACATTTTACGAGCAGGTGAATTAAAAATACACCAGCGCATCCACACTGGAGAGAAGCCTTACAGCTGTGACCAGTGTGGGAAGACATTTTTACGAGCAGATTGTTTAAAAATACACCAGCGCATTCACACTGGAGAGAAGCCTTACAGCTGTGACCTGTGTGGGAAGACATTTTCAGAGGCAGGCCATTTTAAAAACACCAGCTCATCCACACTGGAGAGAAGCCTTACAACTGTGACCAGTGTGGAAGACATTTTCACAGGCAGGTAGTTTAAAACAACACCAGCTTATCCACACTGGAGAGAAGCCTTACAGCTGTGACTTTTGTGAGAAGACATTTTCACAGGCAGGTCATTTAAAACAACACCAGCTCATCCACACTGGAGAGAAGCCTTACAGCTGTGACCAGTGTGGGAAGACATTTTCACAGGCAGGTAATTTAGAACAACACCAGCTCATCCACACTGGACACAGACCGCACTATTGTGACTATTGTGGCAAGACATTTAGAAGTTCAAGTTATTTTAGGACACATTATTCTGAACACACTCGAGAGTTGGTGATACCATGTGAGCTGTGTGGAGAGATATTTTACTCTAAACAGACTTCTTCTCGACACCTAAAGAAACACACTGAGGTGGAAATGGGGAAGTGTAGACCACAATGAGACTCTGCATCCTGAAGTTTTTATCGGTGTACATTATGCCCGCCTCTCAGCTCCAGGGTCTTGGATGGACGTGTAATGATCTGACGTGTCAGTCATAGATGTGAATAGGTTTATGTGTATATGCCACTAAGTGTACAGGACAGCGTGTCCTTGAACAATGATTAGATGTAGTGCAAAGTGATGTCTTTGTCTAGTTTGGATTAGCATGGTGCTAATGGGAGATACAGCTAAAGACATTAAGTCATAAGTGTCTGTGGATAAGCATATGAACTGGAGCAGGAGTGAGAGCATATAACATACAGTTAATATAAAACATTTAAACATTTAGTCATTTAGCAGACACTTTTATCCAGCGACTTACAAGTGAGGAAAATAATAGAAGCAATTTTAACAACACAAGGTAACAAAGCATAAGTGCACAAAACTAGTCAGTTGCAACCCAGCACAGTATCCACAGCTAAGAATAGGATTTTTTTTTTCTAAATGGAGTAGGAATCAATGGAAAGAAATTAGAATTCAGTGTTTGTCAGTCATGTGTTGATGGAAGAGATGTGTTTTCAGGGGTATTTTATAGATGTCTACAGAACCTGCCGATCTTGTAGCAGCAGTAGATTATTCCACCAAATGGAATAGATATATATATATACATATATAGACGTTGTTCATTTGCAGAGCGCAGGGATCTGGTAGAACATAGGTCTGTATCAGTGAGTGAAGATATGAGGGGGCGGAGCCAGTGTAACTAATGAAGAGAGGAGCCAGTGTAACTAATGAAGAGAGGAGCCAGTGTAACTAATGAAGAGAGGAGTCAGTGTAACTAATGAAGAGAGGAGCCGGTGTAACTAATGAAGAGAGTCAGTGTAACTAATGAAGAGAGGAGTTACTCTCTCTGGTTCTTTAAAGACCACTCTTGCTGCTGCATTCTGGATGAGCTGCAGAGGTTTGGTTGTGCAGCAGGAGTCCAGCCAGAAGAGCATTGCAATAATCCAGTTTGGACAAGACAAGAGCCTGGACTAGGATTTGTGTAGAGTGCTCTGATAGGAAATGTCTAATTTTCCTAATGATGTGCATCTGTTAAAGGTGCAAAAAAAACAACTCCTATAAAAAGTAGTTAACTAGCCAAAACATGATGGACATGTTTAACCCGCTCCTGAAGAACTGGGATGGACAGCGCTGTATAAAGTTCAGGATCTGTGTGAGAACAGCTCTCAGCATTTCAAATGTGCTCGAGCCTCGTACAGAGTAATGAACAACAAAAGGCTGTAGGGATGCAACAATACAGTCGCTCCACGGTTCAATACGTAACTTGTTTTTTTGCTCACTGTTTTTGGTTTGGCACAGTACAATTAATGGTGCCAGTATTTTTCATTTTATTTTAAACTAGGTGTAGTCATTGTGGAGGATTTTAAAGACAATGTGCATTTTCAAAACTGTCTTCATTTTACTAATAAAGCATATAACACAAAAGAGCATTTAACATTTGAAGTAAACATGAATTGAATGCTGGGTGCAGTAGGGGTGGGGGTGGTACTGTCTTTGTGTCCTTGGATAAGACACTTAACCCCCTGCCTCCAGTGGTTTTTGGTTCCAGTGGTTTCCAGCTGTAACGCTGGTGAATAGATGATTAATGTAAGCCAAATAAATGTAAATGTGGTATTTTTATTTTATTTTCTATTTTGTATGATTTTTTTTTCCCCAGTAGGTTTCAGGTCATCCTGTCTTCATAGTCCTAGCCTAGTAGTACCATGCACACCTCTTTTTTTTTTTCCACTTTTGTCTTTTTGATTTTTATATAAAGCTTCTATTGTAGTGAATGCGGAGGATTAATTTTGAAATTTGAGGAGCAAGGGAGACACAAACCGATAAAGACACTGTTGAGAAGTGAAGACTTAAAATAATTAAGAATTAAAAGTAAAATGCTTAAGAGTAATGTTAAAGTTAAATATATGTCAATGTTTTTGGAAGTGTGGAAGAATAAAATGTGTTAAGAGTAAATGAGAACCAAGAATTTAACTCTAAATAGGCCTCAACCAGGAAGCTGAAATATAGGTCAAATTCAGTGTCTGTGAGCAGAGCACAGAACACACAAAAAATAAAATAAAATTGTTTAAATCTATCTCACTTATTCAACTCACCCCTGAGTCTAAGAATCTTCCCACGGATACTAATTTCTGGTCTGGGTTGTGCACGGAGCCTCTGGTCTCACTATGTTAAAAAAAAAAATATATGTAACTAAGTCGTGGCCACGAGATACGCTAAGTCGTGGCCACGAGATACGCTAAGTCGTGGCCACGAGATAAGTAAATATGAAAGCATGCACGCTAACTCTGCCACCCATAAGGCTCATACATACAGCCAGATGGACCTAAGCCTACAACGCCTCTGCTGACGCTTTATCGTAGGCTACACAGACATGCTTTTCCAAAATGTCAAAGACTTCAATAATTAATAAACCAGTCTGCACACTAATATAGACTATCTTAAAATCACAATCAGAAATACTTTATTGATCTTTATTGATATCGATAACCCAGGGACAATTGTTGTGTCACAGTTGATGTGCACATCAAGACATTTAAAGAAATATAAATAATAATATAAGTTGGTAAATAAACAAGTAGCATATACACATGTAAAAAGTATAAATATATGCTATAAAATATAAATAAGAGTTATAAAGGACCATGGATATGCAGCCTACAAGATTTACATTACTGTATTAACAAAATTGAATTGATTGTGATGAACAGTACTAGTAAATAAATAGAAGCAGAACTGCAGCAAACTATATTACACTGAATATTAAAACAGATAATATTGCACAGAATGTGAAGTATTACATTGCACTACAGTACAGGGTCCATTTAAATAACAAAGGTTATCGATATCAATAAAGATCAATAAAGTATTTCTGATTATGATTTTAAGATAGTCTATATTAGTGTGCAGACTGGTTTATTAATTATTGAAGTCTTTGACATTTTGGAAAAGCATGTCTGTGTAGCCTACGATAAAACGTCAGCAGAGGGCGTTGTAGGCTTAGGTCCATCTGGCTGTATGTATGAGCCTTATGGGTGGCAGAGTTAGCGTGCATGCTTTCATATTTACTTATCTCGTGGCACGATTTAGCGTATCTCGTGGCCACGACTTAGCGATCTCGTACGACTTAGCAGATCTGTACCACGATTTAGCTTAACTCGTGGCCACGAGTTAAGCTAAGTCGTGGCCACGACTTAGTTACATATATATTTTTTTTTTTACATAGTGAGACCAGAGGGGCTCCGTAGGGTTGAACACGATGATAATCTACTTCTTTCTCTAGAGCTCTGTCTCGCTCTAAAACCTTCAGAAAAAAACAACCTTAGTATTCAAGTTGAGGTCATATTACTGTTATATTGTAAGGTGTAAAATGTTATATTGTGAGAAAAGAAAATAATTTTTCATGTTAAGTTTCATAATGTAATGTTTGTTTAATCATTTAATAAAAACCTAGTTCAAAACTATGATTTGTTCTTTAAAGTTAAACCAGCCTCTCCCACTGGCACAGAGGTCTGAGTGTCAGAATCAGACTGACTCACAGGCCGTCTGTATCGTCCACTGGACTTCTAAATAACAGGGAGATTCGATCGGCGTACATAAGCCTCTTCAAAATCCTCCATAAAAAGATTGTCTTGAGGATAGATTACGGATTACGGACGGAGCTGTTTTAGGGTTAGACCAGCCTTTAACCAGCCGACTTTCAATCGGGTCTGGCATCCGCCTACAGTGACCTGTCAGCCGCTGAAGTCTTAATGTGTAGAAGAGTACTGTTTTAGAGTCTCATAAAAATAGGAAATAGCAGGCCTCACAGAAGGGACGACTCCCGAACATTGTAACTGACCGCTTGACCTTTAGTGACCTTCACAACACTATTTACAAAATCAAGGATTTCTCTGCATGTGTAATTTCTGCCAGGGTGTGTAACCTTCTGAGCACAGCTGTATTTATAGTTTGATATGTGCTGCATCTGAAGGTCGAGCGTCTCTTTTAGTCTCTATACGGGTCAACACTGTCACTAAACTAACCTGTTCAGGGCTCTGTCTGAGTCCAGATGAGGTTATCACTTAAAACATATAAAGTTAATGTCTGTTCTGCTGCTTGTGTGACATGTTCTTCACTCTCCACTCAGCTCTTTTAATTTTATTATTTGTGTTTTTTAAGTCCTTCAGACTGTTTGGTCAGTGGGTTGTTTTTATTCTCTAAAGCGAGGTGTTTCCAGAAGAACCTTGTTTTCTACTGATTTAGTTTGGTTTTAGGCACTGCTTGCTTTGTTTTCTATCACACCAACACAATGCATGTGTTTATTTACAAGATTCTTAAGCCTTATATAATCTTTTATAATTACATTTTATTGTACCCAATTGTTTAAGTCACGTTTAACAAATAAAAGTTGTCAGGTCACAGTCGCAGCTGAGGATAAGAGCTGATGAAATGTGGAAACAGGAAGTGGAATGTCAAGTTCTTGTTCTTTACAGATGTATAATAACTTCAGGTTTAAATGTAAAGAGATTTTTGAGTTTACATTTCCTGTCGTCTAAAATAAATATGTCCAACACTTCACTTTGTTAATTTGACAAAAATACTTCACGCTTTTCCTCTGCCGTCTCTTCTGCACTTCCCTCTTGAGGCGCTCTCTCTTAAACACCAACACTGCCACTGACACTCTGTGCTCCACACTTACATCCTGCTTGGACAACCTATGCCCTCTTATATCCAGACCAGCTCGCACATCCTCATCTGCCCCTGGTTATCCATGTTCTACGTGAGCATCGCACCAGCCTCCGGTCAGCTGAGAGAAAATGGCGCAAGTCAAAAGATCTCACTGACCTCTATCTACCAGTCTCTCCTCTCTAATTTCTCTGCTGAGGTCACCTCTGCAAAAACCATCTACTACCATTCTAAGTTAATCAACTCACCTGACTCACGCACTCTCTTTAAAACCTTCTCTGCCCTCCTTTGTCCGCCTGCTCCCCCTCCTTCATCAGAGTTAACAGCTGACGATTTTGCATCTTTCTTTGTAAAGAAAACAACTGCCATCAGCAGTCAGTTTTCTGCGCCAGCACCTGTTGAACTCTTTCACACCTGATACGTGTTTGCTCCTTTTTCTCCTCTAACTGAAGCAGACGTTTCCAAGGTCATTAGTTCTAACCACCCTACCACCTGTCCGCTAGATCCCATCCCCACACATCTCCTTCAGGCCATCTCTCCATCTGTTGTGCCTGCTCTCACCCACATCATCAACTCATCTCTCTCCACTGGGTCATTCCCACAGCTTTCAAAGAGGCCCACATCACACCACTACTGAAGAAACCCACTCTCAACCCTTCACTGTTAGAAAACTACAGACCGGTTTCCCTCCTTCCCTTTACTGCCAAAGCTCTGGAGTGAGTAGTGTTTAACCAGCTCTCCTCCTTTCTCACACGGAACAACCTCCTGGACCAGAACCAGTCTGGGTTCAAGAGCGGACACTCCACGAAACTGCTCTGCTCTCAGTCATCGAAGCCCTGAGACTGGCAAAGACAACATCCAAGTCATCTGTCCTCATCTTACTGGATCTGTCTGCTGCCTTTGACACTGTTAACCATCACATCCTCTTGTCTTCTCTCAGGGCGATGGGTGTGAGTCACTATTACTTGCGATATGGATTGATTTTTAGTCGGACTAGAATTTCAATAAATCTAGAGATGTAAATGTTGCTAAAGATGAAACGTAAAGTAACTGTGCCAAGCGTTTGCATTGCTAGCGGCGTTTTGTGATGTTAATCAGGCTAGTTTGGATTCCATGATTTACAAGCCTCTACCTAAAACAAAGAAATAAAATAAATTGTTAATGCAGACAACATTGCAGTGTCCAATGCTTAATTTGTTGAACTGTTATTTAATCTGAATGGTTTATGTTGGCAGCAAATACTGCTCAGTCAGCTCCAGCCTACAATCACAACAGTGTGTACAATTGTAATTGTTGTCATTCTCCATGTTTTTACAGCTTTAAATTTAAAGATAAAAGAGAAGATATTCTTGAGATTTAAGAAAAGACTCATAGCCATGAACCAACATCTCGCCTGTTCACTGTCCGTCTAGCTGAACACAGAAGTGACACGTCTCGTGAGGACAGCGCACGGTCATTGAAAAGTAACACTTTTTTGTATTTCCAATTTGATCCATGGTTAATGCTTTTAGTGATTTATTGAAAGGTATCGGTTCCCTTTCTGTGTACATTGATCATAATTAATAGTTTGTGTATTTCTTTGATTCATTTTTCATCCTGTGACTCTTTTCGGTATAGTGGTTAACGGTGGAATGGATAATCTGCTGCACTGTAATATTCTGCAAGAAGAAAGTGATTTGACATTGGTCATTTTCTCTGTCACTTGTTACTTGATTATGATTGTCTCATGTATCCACACGTCTCACTTGTTTGTCAGTGTGTCCGCAAAACAAGGAAGTAACATGTTGATAAGGAATCAATACATAACTCAGGAGATCAACCTTCAACCTCGTTTTCTCAATTAAATATTAAGGTCAGACACATCTTTTTAGCATGCATGTGGATACGGCTGGTATTTACACACATTTTTGTACAGTCCAATATCACAACAAGAGCCTCCTCAAAGGGCTTAACAGACTGCACTAGACAACATCCCCTGTCCTTAGACCCTCCATCAGGGTGAGGAAAAACTCCAAAAAAAACCCAGCCGGGAAAAAAGAGAAACCTCAGGGAGAGCCACAGAAGGAGGGATCCACTCCCAGGACGGACAGGCCGTGAAGGATTGTGTAATAGTCCAGCCTGGATGTGACAAATGCATAAATGAGAATTTCAGCATCAGCTAAAGAGAAACAGGAGGGAGTTTTTGAGATATTCCTCAAGTGAAAAAAGCCCAGCTTCATTGATGTACAACAGAATAAAATCCTCTGGAAACTATTACAAGGCCGAGCATTTGCACATTGCATCATTTTCCATTTTTCTTAATAAATATTTATCTGTAAAACACTGAACTTTAAAGACTCTAATATTTCTACAGCTTTGTCCAGAACATCATTTTGAAACTTTCTGATACAAAGAAAACAAATGTAGACAGTGTCTTAACAAAGGTCCCAGAGATAAACAACAGACTCACACTTTACACAGCTCCATCTGTTCAGACCAGACCAGGACTCAGCTGGTCCTGGTCTGGTCTGGTTAGGTCTGCTGCTGGTCTGGTCTAGTCCTGTCTGGTCTGGTCTGCTGCTGGCTGGTCTGGTCTGGTTAGGTCTGAGTCCTGGTCTGGTCTGCTGCTGGTCTGGTCTAGTCCTGGTCTGGTCTGGTCTAGTCCTGGTCTTGTCTGGTCTAGTCCTGGTCTGGTCTGGAGGTCTGGCCCAGTCCTGGTCTGGTCTGGTCTGCTAGGTCTGGTCTGGTCTAGTCCTGGTCTGGTCTGGTCTGGTCTGGTTAGGTCTGGTCTAGTCCTGGTCTGGTCTGGTCTGGTTAGGTCTGGTCCAGTCCTGGTCTGGTTAGGTCTGGTCCAGTCCTGGTCTGGTCTAGTTCTGGTCTGGTCTGGTCTAGTCCTGGTCTGGTTAGGTCTGGTCTAGTCCTGGTCTGGTCTGGTTAGGTCTGGTCTGGTCTGGTCTAGTCCTGGTCTGGTCTGGTCTGGTCTGGTTAGGTCTGGTCTAGTCCTGGTCTGGTTAGGTCTGGTCTAGTCCTGGTCTGGTCTGGTCCTGGTCTGGTCTGGTCTGGTCCTGGTCTGGTCTAGTCCTGGTCTTCTGCTGGTCTGGTCTGCTGGTCTGGTCTGGTCTGGTTAGGTCTGGTCTGGTTAGGTCTGGTCTGGTCTGG
Source organism: Neodontobutis hainanensis (assembly GCA_024349245.1). Lineage (NCBI taxonomy): Eukaryota > Metazoa > Chordata > Actinopteri > Gobiiformes > Odontobutidae > Neodontobutis > Neodontobutis hainanensis. Next base: position 91,414 of record JALDNG010000456.1, on the reverse strand, counting down.
TTAGGTCTGGTCTGGTCCTGGTCTGGTCTAGTCTTGGTCTGGTCTAGTCTAGTCCTGGTCTGGTCTAGTCCTGGTCTGGTCTGGTCCTGGTCTGGTCCTGGTCTGGTCTGGTCTGGTCCTGGTCTGGTCTGGTCTGGTCCTGGTCTGGTCCTGGTCTGGTCCTGGTCTGGTCTGGTCTGGTCCTGGTCTGGTTAGGTCTGGTCTGGTCCTGGTCTGGTCTGGTTAGGTCTGGTCTAGTCCTGGTCTGGTCTGGTCCTGGTCTGACTATATTTGTGCACAGATCTGTCTCATGCACTGGTGAGCTGCAGGAAACATTCCTCTTTGTTAAACAACAAAGTAAAGTTCTGTTCTATTTTGTTCATTACACAAACTAATATAAATAAATGATCTTAGTGAATAAATATACATCATAAATGTAGCTACTGTCTCCCTCTGAAATAATAACACATTCTTCTTCACAGTTTTGAAAACCCAGATGACATTTCAGTGTTTGCTCTTAGAGACATTAGAGCCTTTGGTATTGTTCACTTGTGAGGTCTGTGGCCTTAGACATTATGAGTTTGTTCTTTACCATAAACTTCAAGAAAAATACTTTTATCCATTAGTTCTCTTTGAAAAGGCAACTCCACCACATTAAACTGTCTCTGACTTTTTACAGAATTTTTTATTTTATTTTTAATAGTGACACATTAAAGGCTGGAAACAGAAATGACCATAAAACTATATTTATGACAATGTCAAAATGAAGCAGTGGTGGACAGAGGATAGGTCGGGCAAACATCATTTTAGTTGACCTCTGTTTGTTTGATTTTTCATTTATCCATACGGTTGTACTTTTCCATCAGTATTCGCTGTGATACCTGAGTGTACTTTAAATAAATCACAGTAAAGCATTCTGGATCAAGTGTCTCTGTTTACAATACGAACCTCAATAGTGTGTCACAAATATATGTATAGGACCCATCTTAACCTCTCAGCAGCAATATGAAGTAAGCTACATCCTCTTTCACTGTGCACGCACTGAAAGACTGAACAGTTGGACATGTGCGTTCAAAAGTTTAGAGATTGTCAAATGATGTTCACAAAGTTATAGTGCTTTTAGAAGCATTCAGACATTTTATCACAAAATTCAATATCCCTAACTTTCTGCAAGAATTGTAGATCCACAAGTCCTGTGTAATTTGGTCTCTACATTCCACTTCTACTTTCTACTAAATCTACTGAACCCTGATGGAAAAAGGTTTTACCCAAAATAATGAATTAAGAGTCAATATTCAAGTTTTCAAAACGAATGAAAGATTAAGTTGATGATGTGAATGTTGCACATTTGAAACACAGACAGAATCTGAAAACAAATACAAAGATGCTTGTCTGCTAACTGCCTGTAACTGTTCACAAACCTCTTCTGTTTGCCCTTGTTTTAGAGACCTACCATGAAATACTGGACTTGGAGGATGATAAAGAAGAAGTTATCCAACACATCTTCCTTCATCAAATGACTCAGCTGTCAATGTAAGAATCTGAGCGGGCTTTATCAATGTGCAGTTATCCAGTGGACTCTGAGATCAATGTAAGATAATCACAGACATTAACCATTCCATTTCTTCTGGACATTAGTATTTACAGTGTAAATGTAGAGTGTTGTTTGGTTCATCTTTAGAGTAGATGTATGGATTTCAACAAAAGAAACATGCACTGTCACATCTTACACAAACAAGATCAAACTACCTTGATGTTTACTGCTTAGTCAAGTTGTTATTGGGGTTCTTCTGATGATCTCTTTGTGTTTGCTTGAAACTGTGTCTTTAATGGGTGTCTGGCCCATTATGTGAAAAGATTACATTCATATCCATGCAGCATATGTGGGAGAGGAGAGGGACTGACTACATTTCATTCAATATAGAATTAGATTTGTCTTTCACATGACCTTCCTTTGACCATGTCCTTAAAAAAATGAATTTGATCTTTATATGCATCTGTCCACATCAACAGCATCAGACTGGAATCAGCCCCAGAGCAGCTCTTCTCTTTGTGTGACTTTGTCTTTTAAAGATTATATTGTTGTCATTTGTTAGTTTCTCAGACATCCTAAAGTCTCTTGGAGAAAAGGCCGACAAATCCAAAACATTTCATATAAATGTGACGAGAGAGGAGCTTTATCAGAGGGTCTTAAGCAGTGGTCCAGACAGAAGCAAGCCTCTCCAAAGAACCCCTTCCACTCTCTTTTATTGGAGAAAAGGCTTGGTAAAGAATTCCTCACAGGTTTGTATTCCTCATCGAGGACGTAACAAATAATGAAATCCTCTTTAGCACAATGTCTTTTCCTCCTTACAGAAATGAAGCGTGGCATTCAGTCACATTTATTTGAAGGAGATGCAGAGAAAAACAAAACCCCAAATATAGTATCACAGATTATCAGGAAAACAAATTCAAGTCTGTGCCTTTATTTATGAAATAACTTGTGCTAACAGGTAACCTCAATCCTTTTTCATCAACATTTAAAAGACTAACTAATGAAGCCTTTTCATATTCTGTGTTAGTGCCTTCACTTTGCGTTCACTTGTGAGGCTGATTCCATCCTTAATCAGATCCACCAAGGACCAGACATTTATGGATTTGACAAAGAACTGGCACAACACCATCAGCTGTTCCAGCAGCGTTTTGTTCCTGGAGACCTAAAAGAGCTACGTCACATGTTCACTGTAAAATGTAAAGCATGTTTGTGTTCATTTAACTTTATTCTTTAATATTTGATTGAATCCTGATTTAAGGTGGATTCAGACTTTATTTTTCAAGCTCTCTGTCCTCACTTCAGCGAGGAGGGCTCAATGAGACGGCAGAAGGAATACTAAATAATAAACTTTCTGCAGGACTTCTTGCAGAAGCTGGAAGACCAAGGTTTGTATCTTTGTCTTCTGCTCCTTTTCTTTGACGTATTAATCGTGTCAAATGCAGAAACCGTAAAGATGTGGCATCATTCTTTTGCCAGCACTGTAGTTGAAAGTTGATTCTTTTTACAGGGACCGAAGATGAGGAAGGAGGAAGAGCTTGATCCAATGCTTTTCTCGATGGATTTCAGGCCAGACACATGTTCCATTGGTAGAGACGGAACGAAAAGAGACTAAATAACAGTAAACTTTGACCATGACTGCGACTCACGATATGAACAACACACTCTGTTTTCCAATCGTCGATGCTCTACTGCCATTACATTACCCATAATGCACTTAAACACTTGCACTGATTTTGAGAACCTCACACAGGCAGTCCAAGGGATTTGACTTTAGTCGTCACTAGAAACATTAACAATCTCAACAAAGATTCAATAGAGTTAAACATTAAGATTACTGTTTCTCTTTCATTTAAACTAGTTTTCAGATCACATTAACCTCAAAGATGAACGTCTCATTGTTTCTAATCATTTCCTCACAGTTAACTGTATTATTTGGAGTTTGGGCTGTTCTGTTCAAAAGACAAATGCAGGAGATGATCCAAGTTTCTCTGTTTGGGATGGACAGCTGTACACGTCGATAAAAGAATCTGTAAAAGACAAGTTGTAAATGTTTTCTTGTTTGCTTTAATAAAAATAAATAAAACTTTTGTAATAGTTTAATTCCAATGGAACCAGACAAGACCTCATTTCCATATTCTCTACACATTAGGTAAAGGTCCCGGGTGTTTGTGGCTCTTAAATTTGGAGCCAACAATAGCTCTAGTCCAGCATGCTGCTCTTCAGTCAGGGGAAGATCAAATTCCAGGACCACAATTATTCCTCCATCGTCTGTATTCAACAGTAACCTCCAGTCGATGTCTGGCTCATGAATATCCTGACAATTAAAAACAGAGGACACTAGAACTGCTCTGGTGTCAATATTTAGAGCATAAACATGTACTTGTTTTACCTGAAGGTTCTCTGGCTGCTTTGTTGGATTTGACATCATTCCTAAGAACCACATCTGGTTTGGAGTTTTATTTGCTTCTGTTCTCAAAGGTCTTTACAACCTTCTACAAAGGCCTGTACACACATGTTGACTCTTTAAAGAAAGGTTTGAGACTTACCTTGAGGGTATACCATGTTGCTCAGTGGCTTTTCTGAAGGCAGCAAATGCAGTTGAAGCACGATTGTTGTTTGCTCCTTCCAAACACGTCACCTGTATGACAATATGTCCACTGTCCTGAGATCACATTACAGACATTAGCTGAATGCTCCAAGACTATCCAGCACTCTTTTATGGAGGGCAAGATATTTTTAAGTTTACCTTCCTTGAGTACCCATCCACTGCACCAAAAAAGTGACCTGTAAAAGTGACCAATCACAGGAGGCTCAGTGCCACCGGTAGTTCCCGCCCCCAATCCGCCAAAAGTCTTTCTAGAACCGATAATGTGCGCGTGGAGAGTTCACATCTGCTCAAGGGAATTGAAATCATTGTCTCGTGTCGACTATTGTCGTGATTGTGACTCCAAACCGGATCGTCTACAGTCTCTGTGTCTCTGTGTGGACACTGCGCTCACAGCAGACGTCTTTGTCCGCCTCCCGCTGCAGAGTCTCAGTCTCGTCTGGGACGACGCCTGCAACAATCCAGGTTTGTCCGTGTCTTTGTCTGTTTGTGAGTGTGACCACATTTTAAAAGGCTCGTGTTTTAGAGGCTTTGCTGCAGAAAAGTGTAAATGTAGTCAACGAAGAAAGTGTCGGAGCTAATCCCGTCTTCACTAGCGTTACACGTCTCTGGAGTAATCCATGTTCAAAAGGACTACATCTGCAGAGTTTGAGCTGCTTTGAAAAACAGCAGCGAGCTCATAAACTGGCGACAGGCTCAAGCCACAACCACGAGGCGCTTGGCCACTTTTAAAATGTCCGCCATTGTTTTAGCCTCTACGAAAACAGTCCGGACACTTTTGTAAAACGGACAGGGTTTGTCTGAAACTGTCCGCTCGGACTTTGTCCACGTGTCCTAATGTTTCTGACTTTACTCAACAGGTCAGAGAAAAGTAGGATATTATTGTTATTCAAAATGCACACGCATAAATAAAATAGAACAAGTGTTTTTAAAGCTGCAAGACATGTTTGTGAACATTTGATCGAAGCTGTAAATCGTTAATTATGAGCTCATTTATACAAACTATGTGTTTGGTATGTTACAGTTAGCTTAGCCACATAGCCAGACTAATAAATCGAGCACCGAGTGATTTTTATAAAACCCAATAGATTACATAGTTAGTGTGCTGGAGTTAGTTTGCACATTAAGCAGAAATAAAGCAGTGTAAAACATGACTCTATTGTGGTCTCTGTTTAATGCCACCTCCTTTTTGATGTATTTTTAATCATAGGTCAGGTCACTTTCAACAAGACAACATTCAAATACAATGGGTTCTTAAAGTTTAGTGCAGTTTTATGATATAAATCTTTCAGTGGCAGAGTATTTACACAATGTACTCTACTTGGTTCAAACACTTCTCTATATTCACCAGAAGAGGGCGACAAAGACATTATTTATAACTCCATGTATCAGTGTTGTTCTGGGGCTGTAACTCTAGTCCTACAAACAAGTCATCCTTTGTTGAATTTGTCCTCGACGTCTCTTTCCTTTTTATTTGGCAGTAGTCGACAGGAAACAGGGGGAGACAGCGAGGGGAGTGACACTGGGCAAATGAACCGAGCAAGACCCCCGTCTACATTGGACTTTTTGCTCTGTTTTCATTTTGTTTCACTTTTCACAGTGTTCTTAGTCCAGATGAGTGAGCACGGCCCGTCTAGTCTTTTCAGACTTATTTACAAGACCTTCTCTCGGTGGGACATGTTTGTAGAAAGTCTCCAAAAGGCTTCCAGAACCAATGAGCCTCTGTCAGCTCCTCTTAATGTGGAGGAGCAGCTGCTGTTCTCTGGGCTTGTCCTGGTGACTGTCTCTAAAGGAGTGCTTATTGTTTTTGTCTTTTGTATTTAAGATGTCTTTTTGGTCATAGACCATAAGAGATTGGGAACAAAGACCAGTAAATTAAGAACCTTACCGTGGGACTCATCTACGTCTTCACCATAACAAACCAGTACATCCTGGGCTTGCAGAAATGAAAATGTCTTGTACGCTTTCAGACAGGTATTCTTTAGTGGCCCGACATGCAATTAACTAACCCAAATATAATTTTTTTTTAATGAAGGTTGCATTTTTTTATTTTTTTATTCATCCAAGACACGACACGCAGACAGAGGAGGGTGGGGGTATAATAATCTTATTACATTTTAGTAACTTTTATGTACATTATACTCAGCATGTTGCTAAATAAAGGGGTATTTTTAACATGTCTGTGATGGTTCTGCAAGGTTAAAACAAAGGAATCTGGAGGAGGTTTTTAACGTGAAGATGTTTCTTCTCTTATCCCAAGAGCCTTTTTTTTTTCCAACTTGGGTTGGTGAGATGTTGAGAACTTGTGTTAAGGTGATCTTTTTCTCACTTTTATATTTCTGTCTCACAGAGAAACAAGGGATCCTTGGTCAGAAGCAAACTCTCATTAAATAAAGAAGCTAACTACAGCAACTGCTTCTATAATGCACACGTGCGACCAGTGTGGGAACAAGTTTACCACTATGCAGAATCTCAAAAGACACCAGTTCATCCACACTGGAGAGAAGCCTTACAGCTGTGACCAGTGCGGAAAGACATTTTCAGATGCAGGTAATTTAAAAAGACACCAGCGCATCCACACTGGAGAGAAGCCCTACAGCTGTGACCTGTGTGGGAAGACATTTTCACATGCAAGTACTTTAAAACTACACCACCACATCCACACTGGAGAGAAGCCCTACAGCTGTGACCTGTGTGGGAAGACATTCTCAGATGCAAGTACTTTAAAACTACACCACCGCATCCACACTGAGAGAAGCCTTACAGCTGTGACCTGTGTGGGAAGATCTTTCAGATGCAAGTAATTTAAAACGGCACCAGGTCATCCACACTGGAGAGAAGCCTTACAGCTGTGACCAGTGTGGGAAGACATTTTCACATGCAGGTACTTTAAAAAAACACCAGCTCATCCACACTGGAGAGAAGCCTTACAGCTGTGACCTGTGTGGGAAGACATTTTCACAGGCAGGTACTTTAAAACTACACCACCGCATCCACTCTGGAGAGAAGCCCTACAGCTGTGACCTGTGTGGGCAGACATTTTCAGATGCAAGAACTTTAAAACTACACCAGCGCATCCACACTGGAGAGAAGCCTTACAGCTGTGACCTGTGTGGGAAAACATTTTCACAGGCAGGTAATTTAAAACGGCACCAGGTCATCCACACTGGAGAGAAGCCTTACAGCTGTGACCAGTGTGGGAAGACATTTTCACAGGCAGGTAATTTAAAACAGCACCAGGTCATCCACACTGGAGAGAAGCCTTACAGCTGTGACCAGTGTGGGAAGACATTTTCACATTCAAGTACTTTAAAACAACACCAGCTCATCCACACTGGACACAGGCCGTACTATTGTGACCATTGTGGAAAGACATTTAGATGTTCAAGTTCTTTTAGGACACATTACTCTGAACACACTCGAGAGTTAGTGATACCATGTGAGCTGTGTGGAGAGATATTTTACTCTAAACGAACGTCTTCTCGACACCTAAAGCAACACAATGCGGTAGAAAAGGGGAAATTTGGACGACAATGAGACTCTGCATCCTGAAGTTTTTATAGGTGTACATTATGCCTCTCAGCTCCAGGGTCTTGGATGGGCGTGCAATGAGCTGACGTGGCCCTGGGGCTAAATCGGGGCTAGTATCAGTATCGGTAGTGGAGGAAAAAATGAATGTACTATGAATTTTTGCTTAATGTTATTGTGCACATTTTATCTCACCAAACACTTCTGATGTGCGATCATATTCGACGCTTGTCTGTGAGATCTGTCATGTGCGGAGGAGGCTGTCTCTCTCACATACACACCACAAGAACAAGCGCAGCACACACACAACAGAACGAAAACTCACACTTAATACAAAGAGTGACGATGGCGGAGAGAGCAAAAAGAGTTGATGCAGACAACGATTGATGTCATAAGTGCAACAAAATGTTTGCGAGTAAGGACGGAAACACAAGCAGTCTGTCTAAGCACCCTTCAGAAGTGCATGATGTGCAGACAGAGAAATGCAAGGTTTACGACTGCCTAGCTTGTTCGTCTCTGGTTGTTGTCCCATCTACGTCTGGTATGTATGCTAAAATCATGTTGAATCAACGTTGTTCACGTCATTTAAAATAAATGTAAAGCTCAGTGTCTGAGCTGATGTCCAGCCTCAGAGGGACTCTGTTCTGAACAGACCAGACTTTTACAGCGGGACATTACAGCACAAGTGGATTCAATAGCTTCAAGATAAACAAATGGATTTTCTCCAAATCTCTTTTTCCACTTATTTTTATTTTATTTTATATTTTGTATGTAAAAAATAAAAATATGGATTTTTCAATAGCTTTCAGGTCATGTGACCTAGTCACTTCCACTCACCCTGTATTCAGAACTAGCCTAGTACCATGCACATGTACAAAAAAAAAACTTGTTTTCTACTGATTTAGTTTGGTTTTAGGCACTGCTTGCTTTGTTTTCTATGACACCAACACAATGCATGTGTTTATTTACAAGATTCTTAAGCCTTATATAATCTTTTATAATTACATTTTATTGTACCCAATTGTTTAAGTCACACATTTAACAAATAAAAGTTGTCAGGTCAGAGTCGGCAGCTGAGGATAAGAGCTGATGAAATGTGGAAACAGGAAGTGGAATGTCAAGTTCTTGTTCTTTACAGATGTATAATAACTTCAGGTTAAAATGTAAAGAGATTTTTGAGTTTACAGTTCCTGTCGTCTACAATAAATATGTCCAACACTTCACTTTGTATATTTGACATTGTTATCAAGCAGATAGTCCCAAAATTTAGCCAGGCTGTTGGATCTGGTTCATATCAGGTTTTATTCAGATATCTGAGTTCAGCCACTCTTCCAAGACTGACTGACCTCTAGTAAAAGAAGCACATTCCTTAAATACATCCTACAAACCACATCTGGTTTACATCAACCGTCATCACATATGGTGTGACACAGAAGTGGTCTTTGTTCACGTGACCTCTGACCTACCTCTATGGTCATAAAACCTGTTTCTACAAGAGGAATGGAAGTGGTCCTAAACTTAGTTAGCCTGGGGTCAGCCTTTATGACCCATGTCTTTGAGGAACATTTCAATCATTAGCTTACATTTCCTGTAGAGTCACATTCCTATTTCCTTTTCTCTGTCAGACTGAAAAAGCATACATTGAAATAAATTTACTTGATATCAGACATTTAAAAATAAATGTCTGAAATAAATATTGTCTTTTTATTTAACAGCACAAGGTAGAAAAGCATATGTGCACCAAAAACTAGCCAGTTACAACCCAGCACAGTTTACACAGCTAAAGATAGGAAAGATTTTTTCTTTTTCTATATTTTATTTTTTAACAGGAAGGAATTGATAGACAGGAAGTAGAATTTAGTGTTTGTCAGTCAGGTGTTGATGGAAGAGATGTGTTTTTCACAATATTTGTCTGCATTTAAAAGCCAGAAGTGGATCTAAATGAAGAGCTGTTTGGAGCCAAAAGAAAGCAATCTGGTTCCATTAAAAAGAATTTCCATCTCCATTTTCATTCTGTGTTTGAATATGAGCCTGTGACTCAATATATGAGTTATTTTGTTGAATGTTCAATGACAGACAGGAATGAATGTTTGCTTTTATTTTTTTTTATGTTATATAAAAGTTTATTTCAAAATGAATAAAAATAAAAACACTATTTACAAGTTATTAACTTGGTGCACTTAAGTATGAAGTGTATAAATCCTGTTAGATTTAAGAGCTTGAAATGTAGCCCAGTGGTAAACTTGGGCATAATAATAAAGCATAATGGGATGGTTTATGATTAATCAAATTTTATCAATGAGTGCATAAGTTTATTATCAAACGGTAACCATTTATTTACTTTGTGTAGATAATCGGAGGATAAATAGGTTGGGAATACCTATTAAGTTGTTTATATATTATTTGGAGAAATAATATTTGTATATGTGTATTGTTGGGAGTTTTGCTGTAGGTTATTCCAGCAAACATTTAAGTGTCTTAACAAGAAATACGTTTATTTTAATTTTATTTTTATATTGTTATGGATGTATGTTGGGAATATTGGTTATATAAACATGGGAAAATGATTAATGGTTGTTTTAAAATTGATATGTTGAAGTTGGTTATTGTGTGACGTCAGAATGAAGGGACGGGTCGCGCCTGCGCACTCTCAGTCTAGTCTGTGACTGAGGAGAGGCAGGTATGTATCAGGGGAGCTCTGTAATAAAGAGCGGAAAATATGTAGAACTAAGTAAAGTTTTGAGTTGATATGATCGTGATAAGTCCCTAGAACTAGAATAAGTACTTAGATCTATGTTTTAATTGATAAGGGAGTTGTATTTTCCGTATTATGTTGCGTGCTGCGTGCCAAATTCGAGCGTGAGTTTTACGTTGATAAGTTCTCTACATATAATTTTGGTGGATTGTGTCTGTATAAATGTTGTTAGTATTATAGATATATGTAGCTTTTGTTTTTATGTTAAATTGTATGTTTATAGTCTGCTATAGTTTAGTGTTTTGTGTATTAAGTTGGACTGCAGTCACTGTTAGAGAGGGCAGTATTTAACATGTCTTTCTCATGCATTCTTCAGCTGAGAGAAGAAAAGTAAAGCTGAGAGAGTGTATGTTGACTGTCCTCTTCTAATAAATTACAGAATCCTCCAAAGAGCTTGATGGCAGTGGATCGTTTGTTGTGCCGTATAAAATACGCTACATATGGTTCCTTGTAGGAAATTATTTCATTGTGTTTTAATGTTGTATGTTTTATTGTGAAGGTTAGTTTTATTGTGTTGAGAAAAAAACACGGGAGAGTGAGAGACACAGGGAGAAGAGACACGTAAAAAGAAGGCATGTGCGCAGGTGTGTGCACGGACGCTCATGCGTGTGCGAGAACGAGAAACAGTAAAAGACTAAGTAATTCTGCTTAAACCATAAGTAAGACTAAGAATCCAGTGAGACTGAGGATTAGTGATGGACATAATCCTGAAGTGCGACTGAGACAAAAGAGGTTAGATAGCCATGCTAACAGAAGAATAGCAAGGACAAGCTAATTCTACCCGTGGTCCTAGCATAAGGAGCTGTGGCCTTGGAAGTACTGTTTTATGTTTTCAACGAGTCAAATGGAAATGTTTCAACACCCTCAATGTTTTGTTGGAAACTATTGTAACGCACTCAATGTTTCTGAGGACTCACAGGCCTGCCACGAGGTCTTAGCTCATTAGCAACGGTACCGTGAGTAGCATTGAACACGTGTGGCTGAGTGTGTGCGCATGGGCGCCGCCATTTTATGTTTTACAAAACGTGCTTTAATTTAATTGATTTAAATGGGTATTTTGAAAGTTTATGTTGTGTTATGGGGTAGTATTATGGGGAATGTTGAGAGTTTGGAAATGTTCAAATGTGTTTTGCTTTATTAATGTGTTCATTAAATGAGGAACTAGTTTTGTTCTTGTTAAACAGACAGTATCTTTGGGTCATCATTTATTTAGAAGCAAGCTATGGTAATTTGGTTATACAACGTAGTAAATACCTATTAGGTGCACCTTCGTGGTATCCACCTGAAAAGAAACAACCCAAGCACCCCCATTCTAGTGATTAACCCATAGAGTGGCAGCACGGGTGCTACATACAGTTTAAATATGCCTTCAAACCTAGAAGTACATTAATAAATGGAGTTTTGATTGAGTTTAAGTTTATTTAGCTGAGGACGACGAGGCTGGGCTGTGTCAGCTGTGCAGGAGCAGAGAGGACCGACAGAGCAGCAGACCGAGGACTGGACTGGAGTAGACTGGACTAGACTAGACTGGACTGGACTGGACTGGACTGGACCGACAGAGAAGCAGCAGCAGACAGGTAACTGTACAGGGGATCTGCAAAGACAGAACAAAGTAAAAACTTTTGTTTAAAACAAGTCTTGCTGTTGGGACCGTTCACCTCTGAACATGACATTTACTGTTAACCACAGAAAAAAATATTCTATTCTCCAGCTCACTGTGTGTGTCACTGTGTGTGTCACTGTGTGTGTCACTGTGTGTGTCACTGTGTGTGTCACTGTGTGTGTCACTGTGTGTGTCACTGTGTGTCACTGTGTGTCACTGTGTGTGTCACTGTGTGTGTCACTGTGTGTCACTGTGTGTCACTGTGTGTGTTACTGTGTGTGTCACTGTGTGTGTCACTGTGTGTGTCACTGTGTGTCACTGTGTGTCACTGTGTGTCACTGTGTGTGTCACTGTGTGTGTCACTGTGTGTGTCACTGTGTGTGTCACTGTGTGTGTCACTGTGTGTGTCACTGTGTGTCACTGTGTGTGTCACTGTGTGTCACTGTGTGTGTCACTGTGTGTCACTCACTGTGTGTGTCACTGTGTGTGTCACTGTGTGTGTCACTGTGTGTCACTGTGTGTGTCACTGTGTGTGTCACTGTGTGTGTCACTGTGTGTGTCACTGTGTGTCACTGTGTGTGTCACTGTGTGTCACTGTGTGTGTCACTGTGTGTGTCACTGTGTGTGTCACTGTGTGTGTCACTGTGTGTCACTGTGTGTGTCACTGTGTGTTACTGTGTGTGTCACTGTGTGTGTCACTGTGTGTGTCACTGTGTGTGTCACTGTGTGTGTCACTGTGTGTGTCACTGTGTGTGTCACTGTGTGTCACTGTGTGTGTCACTGTGTGTCACTGTGTGTGTCACTGTGTGTGTCACTGTGTGTGTCACTGTGTGTGTCACTGTGTGTGTCACTGTGTGTCACTGTGTGTGTCACTGTGTGTTACTGTGTGTGTCACTGTGTGTCACTGTGTGTGTCACTGTGTGTGTCACTGTGTGTGTCACTGTGTGTGTCACTGTGTGTGTCACTGTGTGTCACTGTGTGTCACTGTGTGTGTCACTGTGTGTCACTGTGTGTGTCACTGTGTGTGTCACTGTGTGTCACTGTGTGTCACTGTGTGTGTCACTGTGTGTGTCACTGTGTGTGTCACTGTGTGTGTCACTGTGTGTGTCACTGTGTGTGTCACTGTGTGTCACTGTGTGTGTCACTGTGTGTGTCACTGTGTGTGTCACTGTGTGTCACTGTGTGTCACTGTGTGTGTCACTGTGTGTCACTGTGTGTGTCACTGTGTGTCACTGTGTGTGTCACTGTGTGTGTCACTGTGTGTGTCACTGTGTGTCACTGTGTGTCACTGTGTGTGTCACTGTGTGTTACTGTGTGTGTCACTGTGTGTGTCACTGTGTGTGTCACTGTGTGTGTCACTGTGTGTGTCACTGTGTGTGTCACTGTGTGTGTCACTGTGTGTTACTGTGTGTGTCACTGTGTGTGTCACTGTGTGTGTCACTGTGTGTGTCACTGTGTGTGTCACTGTGTGTGTCACTGTGTGTCACTGTGTGTCACTGTGTGTGTCACTGTGTGTGTCACTGTGTGTCACTGTGTGTGTCACTGTGTGTCACTGTGTGTGTCACTGTGTGTGTCACTGTGTGTGTCACTGTGTGTGTCACTGTGTGTGTCACTGTGTGTGTCACTGTGTGTGTCACTGTGTGTCACTGTGTGTCACTGTGTGTGTCACTGTGTGTGTCACTGTGTGTGTCACTGTGTGTGTCACTGTGTGTGTCACTGTGTGTGTCACTGTGTGTTACTGTGTGTGTCACTGTGTGTGTCACTGTGTGTGTCACTGTGTGTGTCACTGTGTGTGTCACTGTGTGTCACTGTGTGTGTCACTGTGTGTGTCACTGTGTGTGTCACTGTGTGTCACTGTGTGTCACTGTGTGTCACTGTGTGTCACTGTGTGTGTCACTGTGTGTCACTGTGTGTCACTGTGTGTCACTGTGTGTGTCACTGTGTGTTACTGTGTGTCACTGTGTGTCACTGTGTGTTACTGTGTGTGTCACTGTGTGTGTCACTGTGTGTGTCACTGTGTGTGTCACTGTGTGTGTCACTGTGTGTTACTGTGTGTCACTGTGTGTCACTGTGTGTCACTGTGTGTCACTGTGTGTGTCACTGTGTGTGTCACTGTGTGTGTCACTGTGTGTCACTGTGTGTCACTGTGTGTGTCACTGTGTGTGTCACTGTGTGTGTCACTGTGTGTCACTGTGTCACTGTGTGTGTCACTGTGTGTCACTGTGTGTGTCACTGTGTGTTACTGTGTGTCACTGTGTGTCACTGTGTGTCACTGTGTGTCACTGTGTGTCACTGTGTGTGTCACTGTGTGTGTCACTGTGTGTGTCACTGTGTGTCACTGTGTCACTGTGTGTGTCACTGTGTGTCACTGTGTGTGTCACTGTGTGTGTCACTGTGTGTCACTGTGTGTCACTGTGTGTGTCACTGTGTGTGTCACTGTGTGTGTCACTGTGTGTCACTGTGTGTGTCACTGTGTGTGTCACTGTGTGTGTCACTGTGTGTGTTACTCTGTGTGTCACTGTGTGTCACTGTGTGTCACTGTGTGTGTCACTGTGTGTGTCACTGTGTGTGTCACTGTGTGTTACTGTGTGTCACTGTGTGTGTCACTGTGTGTCACTGTGTGTGTCACTGTGTGTGTCACTGTGTGTCACTGTGTGTGTCACTGTGTGTGTCACTGTGTGTGTCACTGTGTGTCACTGTGTGTGTCACTGTGTGTCACTGTGTGTGTCACTGTGTGTCACTGTGTGTCACTGTGTGTGTCACTGTGTGTCACTGTGTGTCACTGTGTGTGTCACTGTGTGTGTCACTGTGTGTGTCACTGTGTGTGTCACTGTGTGTCACTGTGTGTGTCACTGTGTGTCACTGTGTGTGTCACTGTGTGTGTCACTGTGTGTGTCACTGTGTGTGTCACTGTGTGTCACTGTGTGTGTCACTGTGTGTGTCACTGTGTGTGTCACTGTGTGTCACTGTGTGTGTCACTGTGTGTCACTGTGTGTGTCACTCTGTGTGTCACTGTGTGTGTCACTGTGTGTCACTGTGTGTCACTGTGTGTGTCACTGTGTGTCACTGTGTGTGTCACTGTGTGTGTCACTGTGTGTGTCACTGTGTGTGTCACTGTGTGTGTCACTGTGTGTCACTGTGTGTCACTGTGTGTGTCACTGTGTGTGTCACTGTGTGTGTCACTGTGTGTTACTGTGTGTCACTGTGTGTGTCACTGTGTGTGTCACTGTGTGTCACTGTGTGTGTCACTGTGTGTGTCACTGTGTGTGTCACTGTGTGTCACTGTGTGTGTCACTGTGTGTCACTGTGTGTCACTGTGTGTGTCACTGTGTGTCACTGTGTGTCACTGTGTGTGTCACTCTGTGTGTCACTGTGTGTGTCACTGTGTGTGTCACTGTGTGTCACTGTGTGTCACTGTGTGTGTCACTGTGTGTCACTGTGTGTGTCACTGTGTGTGTCACTGTGTGTCACTGTGTGTGTCACTGTGTGTGTCACTGTGTGTGTCACTGTGTGTGTCACTGTGTGTCACTGTGTGTGTCACTGTGTGTGTCACTGTGTGTGTTACTGTGTGTGTCACTTTGTGTGTCACTGTGTGTCACTGTGTGTCACTGTGTGTGTCACTGTGTGTTACTGTGTGTCACTGTGTGTGTCACTGTGTGTGTCACTGTGTGTCACTGTGTGTGTCACTGTGTGTGTCACTGTGTGTCACTGTGTGTGTCACTGTGTGTGTCACTGTGTGTGTCACTGTGTGTCACAGTGTGTGTCACTGTGTGTCACTGTGTGTCACTGTGTGTGTCACTGTGTGTCACTGTGTGTCACTGTGTGTGTCACTGTGTGTGTCACTCTGTGTGTCACTGTGTGTGTCACTGTGTGTCACTGTGTGTCACTGTGTGTGTCACTGTGTGTCACTGTGTGTGTCACTGTGTGTGTCACTGTGTGTGTCACTGTGTGTCACTGTGTGTGTCACTGTGTGTGTCACTGTGTGTGTTACTGTGTGTGTTACTGTGTGTGTCACTGTGTGTGTCACTGTGTGTGTCACTGTGTGTGTCACTGTGTGTGTCACTGTGTGTCACTGTGTGTGTCACTGTGTGTCACTGTGTGTGTCACTGTGTGTGTCACTGTGTGTGTCACTGTGTGTGTCACTGTGTGTCACTGTGTGTGTGTCACTGTGTGTGTCACTGTGTGTGTGTCACTGTGTGTCACTGTGTGTCACTGTGTGTGTGTCACTGTGTGTGTCACTGTGTGTGTAAGGACTGCTTTTATAAAATAGTGGACTTTGATTTGAACTTACATTTGCCTAAATCCTTTAGTAAATGTGACCTGTACTGGGTCAGAGGTCATGCATGCACCTGCTGTTCCTGACACTTCTGTTGCTCATGACAACTTTACTTTTCTTTTTAGTCACTTCCACCTTTAGCCAATGATTTTATGATCAACTTTTTACTTTCTTTTAACTGGATTTTTATGTTTTTACTTCTTTTAACTTTTTCAACAACATGTTTGACCTGCTGAGCGACTGGAGCCTTGGAATCTTTTTCAACATGTCATGACACGAGAGGGTCAAAGGTGAATGAACCAGAAAACTCTGCTCTAACTGAAAAACATGGAGTAAATGTTACCTATTCTCTAGAAAACAGGAAACATGAATCTGTGAAAAAGCACCAGGCAAACAGAGACAGAATCTATGGCAAAAGTGAAGGACAGAGATGTCCTGCTGCTTGGAGACGCTGCTGTCAGAGACAAACAGTAGATTTGTTACATGCATCTGTCCAAGTGCTACAGTCACTGATATAACAGCACTCCTCCCCCAGGTAATATCCACACACACAGGGATTAACTCCAGGATATATGCAACATCCATCTATCCATCCATCCATCCATCCATCCATCCATCCATTCATCCATCCATCCTGCTGCCATAGACCACTGGACTATATTCATTCATCACATTGTGTTTTTCTATTGAATAAACAGAAACCCACCAAACGTACTTCTCAGTCTGGACATTGGTTCTGTTTAGTGTGTTATACCATAATCCCCCGCTCCCTTAAACGACTAAAATGGTCGGACATCCAGTCTGGTTTTCAGCCTTGATCCTGACGCACACAGATTGTTCCAGATTCTCTGAATCTTTGGAATATTATGCACTGTAGATGAAGATAGCTGCAAACTCTTCTGATATTGCTCCACTATATTTTGCCACAGCATTGGTGATCTTTAGCCCATCTTGACTTCTAAGAGACACTGACACTCTGAGAGGCTCTTTTTATTCCCAAGCATGTTTCCAATTGACCTAATAAGTCCCTAATGTGTCCTCCAGCTGTTCTTTATTTGTACATGAAACTTTTCTGTCTCTTATTGTTACCTGTTAGTGTTTTATAATAAGAAGCACTCATAACTTTTCTGTAAGTTATTTACACACTTTGCGTGCTACACTGCACTAGATCAGGACACTAAATACCTCACCTGTTGAAACCAGTTAGAACCAGTTGGTCACCCCTGGCTGGACACTTAGTGAAAAGTCCTGGTACTGGGGCAGGAAGTGCCCCCTCCTGTGTGAGCTGTGGCCAAAGGTGATGACTTTTAGTGTATTGAGTTGAGCAGACGCACAACACGTGTGCTGACCTCATGTTAGCTGCGGGTCGTCTAACAGCGCTGGACTTATGCCTTTTTCTGAGTGGAATTAAACCGACAAACTTTACATTGGTTTTATAGTTTTTATTCTCTTTATTCACAATTTGTACAGTGTCCAAAATCTTTGGGAATCGGGTTTGTAGATTTTAAACACAAAGAAAAAAGTGTGAAAGAACTGAAAAGATGTTTAATATTTTAGATTCCTCAAAGTCATCAGTCTTTGTCGACAGAGCTGCAAACCCTTGGGCCTCTCTCAGTCAGCTTCAGGATGTAGTCACTTAAAATGGTGTTTCCAGGTTAAAAGTGGAAACACAATGTTGTCTTTGTGTCTTATTTAAAAGTAAAAACCTGGAGGATTAGGGAACATAGATTTAAAGCTAAAATGAATGCTAGCCTTTATAAAAACACATCTTTAGACTTTATAAGAAATGCTCGTTGGGCGAGAGACAAAGTGTTGGAGGAAGAGAGTGGGACGAGTCAGGACCAGAGTTTAAAGTGTTGTTTGTGATTTTACTCATAAATATGTCCTGGATTGGAACGGTTCAACATCAAAAAGGCTTTTTAACAAACTTAATGAGATAGTTCTTGTGGTTTTGTCTTGTATAAATCTTTAAATCAGGATGAATGTGCAGCTCTGATAAAGCTCCTGGATTGTAAAGACTCTGATGAAAGTCTTGGAGATATAAGAGGCTTATATCAGTGACCAGACTCCCGCTCAGAGCCACTGTTTCATGGACTTGTTCTGTAAGCACCAAAACTGTTCTGAGGACCAGAGCCACACACATTTGTTTTTAGACTGCTCTCACTCAAAAGAAATGTGCACCAAACTAAAGGGACTTGGACTGACTTTTAATGTAAACTTCTGCTCTGTTCTGTTTGGACTCATGGAGGAAAGGTTCACACCAAACAGTTCAAACTCATTCAACTCATCGTCGCAGTCTCCACAGTTCAAATATGGAAAACAAGGACAAAAGTCACCATTAAACAAACATTCATCAACAGCAAAAGACAAAGAAACAATAAAAGGACTTTCACCATGTCCTACATTGAACTCAGTAACTGTAAGCATTTTCTTCATTTCTTATTCTGTTGTATTTTCAGAGTCCATCTGAAAAGCTCCAGTGACACATCCCAGAACAGAGCAGTGTGACTCTGAGAAGTCCAGGCTTTAAAGGAACTTCTGAATGGTTCAGACTAAAGTCAGCCTCGGACTCTCAGAGGAAACAATGAAAGAAAACTCAGCTGGTGTCAGTGTCTCAAATAGAGCTGTCCTTTATTTATTCGATCTTTCTTTAACCTGCTGAGATCCTCTTTGAGATCAAAACACTCTTTTCCAAGAGTGACCAGGCCAAGACGACAGCATTACACACAGTTTCTGACAAATACAAGAATGATCAAAGACACAAAGAACAAGATTTACTCTCAATCGTTACAAAAGAGTTTCAAAACAGTTCCATTTACCAAGCTCCTTGAGTTCACGCTTCTTTAGGATGGATTTCAATTCTCCTAAAGTCACAAGTTCAGACAGATTGAAGTCCTTTTGCAGGTCAGTCCATGCACAGGGGGCAGCCCCTGAAATACTGCCTTACCCAACTCCGTTTATTCAATCTCAACTCAAGCACTTGTCCTCAGTTGGTGTGTGTAACATTTGATTTTACTGCTGTTATTTCGACTGTTGTTTCTCAAACTAAAGGAAATAAATGGACACAAGACTGTGGAGCAGAGAGACCACACTGGAAGAACAACTCTTCATTTTCACATTTATGACTTAGATTTCTTTTCTCTTTAATACACTCAAATCAAATGTCTTGATTTAGTTCTTTTTTGTAACAACATGTGTTTGCTTAAAGTGAGAAGAAAGTTCTCTAAAAGTGACTTATTTAAAGTGATCTTGTTCTTTTGGTTTCATAATGTGATGCAGAGAAAAAGCAAAGGCCACAGTGACTGGTGACACAGAGGTTGAGTCTGGAGGCACACTGACTCGGAGCTGCTCTCTTAGATTATTCTTTTGCACATGTTGAGTCCCCAGTGTCTCTCACAGTGAGTCCTGACACATCACAGCACCTCACGTCTGACAAAGTCTCACTGAGCTGTCAATCCAACTCCACTAATGGAGAGTGGACACTCAAAGGCTTTTCTGACCACAATCTACTTCCTACTGGACAGATCCATCCAAATGGGACTTTTCCCCAAAGAGAAACTAATGCAGTGTTTTGGTGTGAGTCTGGATCAGGAGAACTGAGCAATGCCCTCAACAGGACTTTTTTCATTTCATTTTTCATAGAATAGATGAATACAGCCTCATCTTCTTTTTATTGCTGTGATAATGTAATAGTCCAAGTGTGACTTTTCACAGGTGATGTTGTCCTTGTGAGTCCTGTTCATCCTGTGACTGAGGGACGTCCTGTTTCTCTCGGCTGTAAACTCAACACATCTACTGCTCTTTCTTCTGTCCTTTTCTAGAAAAATGGAAAACTAAACAAACTGTCTTTGTTTGTTACACTTTTGTTCTTAAGGTCTGTGAGAACCAATCAGAGCTCTGCTGAAGATCACATGACCAGCAACTATTACACCTCTCGTCCTATTGGTCAGTCTCAGCTTCTTAGAACTTGACCACTTCCTCTAAGGCAGGAAGAAGGAGTTTTATTTTGAAGAAAACCAAATGTCCAAATCCAGAAAAAGGACCAGAGTTCACACAATGTCTGTTCACAATGAAAGTGTCACTATGGCTTCTTTTTCTTTTGCACTAAAGCAGTAAAAACACTGTAGACTGTGAATGAAATGAAATGTTTCTTTTACAGATGCCACATATTCTGTGCTGCAGCTCAAAAACATCATTCATTTGATCCATTCACAGGTGACTTCTTTTTTGAGTCCAACTCCGAGAGAAGGACGTGTGAAGAGGAACAGAGCTGTGTTTACTCCAGTGTGAGGCCACATTCAGCAGCAGCTACAGTCCAGTCACTTTAAACTAGAACCATCAGGTCCAACACAACAACACTGCATTTGACTTGACCTTTCTCTTTTCGATCAAAGTTAGATTGGAGGTTTGTGTCCAGCAGAGGGCACTGTGTCCATGAGTTACACATGTTTCTACCTCATGTCTAAGAAGCTTTCAAAGGATTTTGAGAAGATCTGTTTTTGGGCCTTTGTACCTGTCTCACACACACACACTTAAATATTATACATTCATATTTACTCCACAGATATTATTAAATCTATGTGTTTATCTTTAGTTTCTATTGTCTTTTGTGCTTTAGTATTTGTTTGGACTCAGGTCTATAACTTGAGTCTAACTCTTGCTCTTGAAGCTAATCCATTGTGTATAAAAGTCTGTACATTGCAGTGTGTGATGTTCTTTGTGATTTTTGCTGATCATGTCAAATTAGTGTCAGACAATGACTTAAATCCACAAAGTAAAGCATGTGTTTGTGTCAAATCTAATGTTTGTGCTTGTTCTGCTGCGTTGGTCTGACACATGAAGCCGTCTGAGTCGAGCTGTGAACAGAGCAGTGTAAAAAACAACACTTATGTTTTGTTCTGTTCTTGTTCTGTTTTGACGAATAGTTGCTCCAGTTCAGTTAATGTTACATTTGATCTCAGGCCTGCTCTAAATGGACTTTGTGAGATTGTGTTTTGATGAGAATGTGTTTCCTTCTGTTGAAGATATCATTATATTATTTATTATTTTGGGCTTCAAACATAAAGATATGAAACTGTATTGTTTGTAAAGAATCAACAAGTGGGACACAATCATTAAGTGGAACAAAATTTATTGGATATTTCAAAACTTTTTAACAATTAAAAACTGAAAAATTGGTCGTGCAACATGATTCAGCGCCTTTACTTTCAGTGCAGCAGACTCTCTCCAGAAGTTCAGTGAGGATCTCTGAATGATCCAATGTTGACCTAAAGGACTAATAATAATCAATAGAATCTAAACTTATTCCAAATACAGCTGTTCTGTGAAGGCCTCAGAGCTTTGTTACAGTTTTTCTGAATTGCTAAAACACTAAATCCCATTGTAAAAACGACACTGGCAACTGCCAAAACTCTTTTATCAAATCAATCACACTGTTGTCAAAATCTTAAACACTATTCATCTGTTTAGGACACAATTTGCGAATCTGAATCGCCCATTTACCAAAACTCTAAACACATTCTCAAACACAGAACACAACTTTTCAGTGTCATCCACTTGTACCCAGAATTGTGCACACAGGCTACAGAAGTGAAACACAACTAACTGTTCTCATCCTTTACACACTACCACTCAAAATTGAAAACACATGTGTCCAATCAGTGCACACAATTAGAAAACAGTATTTAAGCCTAGTCAAATGCAAATGGCATGAGGTGATCCAACAATGGAGCAGAAAAGAGGAAGAGGTGGAGAAAGAGAAAGAGAAAGAGAAAGAGGAAGAGGAAGAGGAAGAGGAAGAGGAGTCTGTGTCAGAGGTGGTGGGCGAGGACAAAGACCAAGCAGATCAATAATTTCTAATGACATTCGAGCAACTGTCATAGATCATGTTCTGGTGCATGGCATGACTATGAGGGAGGCAGGGCAACGTGTGCAACCAAACCTAAGCAGGTTCTCAGTGGCTTCTATAATCCGGACCTTCAGAGAAGAAAACAGGTAAAGTACACATAACTTTTCAATGGTACTGTGTTTTGAAAACATTTACTGAATAAAATGTGTGTGTATGTGTATACTTCTAAGTAAATGGGGTTCTTTTTACAGAATTGAAAGACGGCCTCATGAAGGTGGAAGGACATGCATGTTCTCACAACACCAGGAGACACTTATTGTGGATATGGTCCGTCAGAACAATGCAATTCGACTGCATGAAATACAGCAGCGGATTGTAGAAGACAACGTACATTTCGAGGGAATAAATAGTGTGAGTCTGTCAACAATTGATCGTGTCCTGCAACGCAACAAGATAAGGATGAAACAAGTTTATCGGGTACCATTTGAGCGAAACAGTGAAAGAGCTACGATGTCAATATGTGCAAGTAAGTAAGCTCAGTACTAGAACGTACTGTGTATTTTGGGAAGCAGTACATGTATACATCTTACTGTGTCATTTATGGAACTAAATGTAGTTTTCACTGTGTACAGAGAATCTTTGAGCTTGACTCAATGGCTATGCCTCATGAATACATTTTCATGGATGAAGCTGGATTCAATCTAGCCAAAAGGAGAAGAAGAGGTCGCAACGTGACAGATCAACGTGTCATTATTGAACTGCCTGGCCAGCGTGGTGGAAATGTAACCATCTGTGCTGCCATCAGCAGCTATGGGGTTCTCAACAGTCATGTTACTGTTGGGTCATACAACACCGAACTGCTGCTAACATTCCTGGATGGTCTACGGGGTGCTCTGCTCGAGCAGAGGGAGCGCGAGCAGGTGGAGCGTCCCATGTATGTTGTCATTTGGGACAATGTGAGCTTTCACCGTGGTCCGAGAATACGTGACTGGTTTCAAAATGAGCAGCATTTTATGAATGTCTTTCTTCCACCATACTCTCCCTTCTTAAACCCTATCGAGGAGTTTTTCAGCATGGAGATGGAAAGTGTATGACCATAACCCTTACACACAGGAGAACCTAATTCAAGCAATGACTGGAGCATGTGGCGACATCAGCGTGGAATCTTGCCAGGGCTGGATTCGGCATGCTAAAGCATTCTTTCCCCGTTGCCGTGCAAGGGAGAACATAGCATGTGACGTGGATGAAGTCCTGTGGCCTCACCCAGCAGAGAGGCGTGATCCTGAGGCAGAATGAATGCTGTAAACATGTCTTATTTTATTTTTTCTTAGCATAAGTTTTGTTTCTCTTTTTTGCTGCAGTCTTTTTTAAAGCTTTATATTATTTCTTTGTTTAAATAAGAGTACAAGAATAAAATTATTCCCGCTATCCCACAGTGTTTAGCATTTATTTATGTAGTGTGTAATGGTTGCTAAGTTGTGTTTGCGCATTAGCTGGTTTTGTGTGGTTTTTGACGGTAGTGAGTGATTTTGATTCAAGTTAAAATGGTTTTGGGTCAAATATTTGGTTTTTCTAGAGGAGTCAGAGGTTTTGTGAATGTAGCTTGAAAATTGGGATTTGTGTTCACAGTTTAGAGAAAAGGAGAGCAGGTTTCAAGAAATGTGTCTTAGCAATTCAGAAAAACTGTAAGACAAGATTGGAAAGCACACAGCTTCATGAAGTCCAAAGAACACAGCTGACAGGTCAGGGATAAAGTTTTGGAGAAGTTTAAAGCAGGGTTAGGCTCTAAAAAGATTTCCCTTTGAACATGTCACAAGAGGGAGTGGTGTCACGTCACAATGTTTCTGTCTTGAATTAAAACCAAAACTATTTAATCTGTCTCTGTCAAAGAAACTGGAAAAGAACTGTTCCTCTGTTTTATCCAATCAGATCAGCTCAAACTCAAAATACAAAGTCCATCTCTGATCATTTAAGTGTGTTTGGAGTCTTTTATCATCTTTTCTAACATGTGTGAGTGTGTGAGGTCAGGTAGACTGGACTATCTGATCAGCAGTGAGGATGTTTCTCTACAAGAGGACACTCTCAGTCCCACAGAGTTAACAACGACACTGAGGAGTCAACAGACCAGAGTCTGAACCCAGGAAACAGAGTCTGAGTGAATGTGGTGTTGAAGGTGTGGAGGTGGGTCAGTTGGTCAGAAGAGACTGTGTAGAAGGACAGAGAGCCAGCAGGACAGTCCACATACACTGCTACTGTCCCAGAAGAAGAGGGCGAGGAGTGAGGGAGGGGGGTTCGTTTATAATTTTGCCAAACATAGTAATCATCTTCAGAGCAGGACAGACTCCAGGAGTGATCGTTGAATCCAAAAACACAGTCACGACTCTCTCCTTTCCTTCTGATTCCTCTGTAAGACACTGATATATAAACCTCTCCGCTCCACTGGACCTCCCAGTAACAGCGACCAGTCAGACCAGTCGAACACAGCAGCTGAGGCTTTTTCTCAAATCTGTCCTGATGATCTGGATATGGCTGCTCCTCTTTCACTCGTGTCACCTTCTTGTTGTTGTCAGACAGTTTGAGGAGTCTGTGAGCTGTGTTTGGATCCAGTGTGAGTTCACAGAAATCTGATGGAGAGAAGACACAATACAGCTGCAGTTAGTCCTCTGTCCTCTCTGAACACATGAGATTAACACAAATGTACAAGAGTCTGTTTGATGGAAAAGTCATATTAGAAGAAAGACTTGTGTTTTATTTGATTTCTCTCATTTTGTCCAACAGCGCTGTGCTCTGGGATCGATAAGTCACTGACACAGCTTTAATCCAACACATTTTCTAAGGTGTGTTCCTGCTGCATTGAGGCTTGTGTTCAGGTCTAAAGACACACTGGGGGTGAGTGTAACTCTGCTACAGACACACTCTCATACAGCTCCAGCTTATACAGGTGTCTGCAGGCCTCTATGAGTCTGAGTCACACTAACTCTGCAACAAACTACTGCTGCATCACTTTTACAACCATCACTGTCTCAGAGTCACACACACACACTTTTCAGGACAATGTGGAAAAGACTTGACTTTTGTCCCTGAATTT
The DNA here is from genome assembly GCA_024349245.1 of Neodontobutis hainanensis. Classification (NCBI taxonomy): domain Eukaryota; kingdom Metazoa; phylum Chordata; class Actinopteri; order Gobiiformes; family Odontobutidae; genus Neodontobutis; species Neodontobutis hainanensis. The sequence continues at coordinate 66,198 of JALDNG010000456.1, read as the reverse complement.
GTGTCTGGCTCAGAGTTTGGACAGAGACAGATCCCATTGTAAGTCCAGTAAGTCCAGTAATGAATAGGGTTTGTCTGAGTCAACAAAGGTCAGGCTCAGTGACACATCAATGACAGCATTTACAATCATTATTTCTCACTTTACATCAAGTGGAAGAGAAGAAACATCTGCAGTTTGTACAAAAAGACAAACTGAGCTTCTCCAATATTTCTGAAGCTTTGAAATCTTTCTGTGAGTTTAGAGCAAAGCCTGTGGTTCAGAGATGTCTTGGTCTAAATCAATGAGACTGTCACACTTACACTTCCTGAGACCTGGTCTGATCCAGTGGACTCCAGCAGGATCCAGTCTGAAGGAAAACAGAGACATTACATCAGTCTGATCCACACAAGCTTTTCTTTTACCTCTCATTGTTCCTCCTGAAGCACTCTTTGAGCCTCATTTATCAAACATGTATCTCTGACATTTATCAATCTGAACTTCAGCAGAAGTTCACTCAGATCACATGCAGCTCTGAGCTCCATTTACCACACTTTTACAGGATTTTACACTAAACTCAGATTAAACTTCTAAATTCAGTTTAGAAAGTCACATCAGTTTTAGTTTATTTTGGCAACAAAGGAATCTCTTCCGGTTGAAGATCGACTTCCCTACCACTGCGTTCCAAATACAAGCAGAAATCCAATGGCTACTTTACAATTGTAAAGATCATGTTTACAGCCTGAATGCAGGACATCCATGTTTATTTACAATCTACGCTTCTGAGTGGTTTTTCTGTCACTCTAGCTGCCCTGGGAGAGAGAGCGGAGTGAGGGCAACCGGCGTCAATGCGTGGTTCTTTTTTCTTAAAATATTTTAAATGTTTTGTTTCATATATATATTTTATAAGAAAGACATTTCCAGTTCTAAATAAAGTACTGTAGATTAAACTTTATTTTTGAAGTTCATATTAATTTAGGAGTGCAATTTTTTATTTTAGGGGTGCAGCCCTAAAAGGGGTCTAGCAGAAAAAAATATTGCCTGTTTTATTATTGCTTGTTTGCTTGTTTGTACATACGTAGTTTTATTGTTCACAGTACAAAAACTGTCTTACTGTTCAAAGTATAATCTCTGGGCCCCTGTGTAAAAACAAATTTAGGATTCTGCTAAGTTTAGCCTCAGACTCTTCGGGAGTCTGTCAGGCCTTCATTACTGCAGTCTACAGACGCAGTGAGCCATTCCCCCAGTTTCTTTCTAGGTCAAAGACTAAATACTGTCAATCATCCGAAGAGAAGCTCACTACCATCCTGCTGACAGTGCAGTGACAGAAGCTTCTGCTAGCTTACTGAGCTGGTCCCAGTGTTAGCCCATACTTTACCACCGCTGGTGACCCTCCAACACTGTGCTGGTGGTTTGGATGTTTGTAACTGCGACAGTGTTTGGGCCTGGGTTAAGTTGGATGTCTCCTTTTAACAGGACTAGGAGAAAGAGATATACTGTCGAGCGCACACTCTTTTCCTGCTACTCAAATCTGGTTTTGGTGTATAACATTACACAAGCATTTTAAAACTTCAGGAGTGAGTAGGAGATGGTAAAATGACCAAATCCAAAGTTGTTCAGGTATGGTGTACAAAAGAGTACTTTAGATTAGTAATCGTTTCTTAAAATTTGAGTAAAAGAAATTAAAATAAAAAAATGTAGCAGGTGTACTTCTGAAGCTGTTTGTCTGAACCAGGGCATTTCAGCTGTTTTTACTCCTCATTACATGTTGAGGCTTTTGATTTCTAGATAGGTTTCTGTACTTGCAGCTTGTCATTTTTAAAATGAGCAGAATTTGTACATGACAGATGTTAAAGGCAGTGACTAGAGGAGCACGGAGCCCAACCCACAACAGGCTAGCTTTTATATCTATTTCTTTCTTTAACATATGGTCCATACCTGAGAGTGTCCAGTCTGCAGAGGGGGTCCTCCTGTAGAGCAGACAGGAGCTTTACTCCTGTGTCTCCTGGATGGTTGTAGTTCAGGTCCAGCTCTCTCAGATGGGAGGGGTTGGACCTCAGAGCTGAGGCCAGAGAAGCACAGCCTTCCTCTGAGATCAGACAACCTGAGAGTCTGAAACACACATTATACAGATCATTAGTAACAGGTCAAACTCCAGCACATTTAGTTCACTACATTGTGTTTAATGTTTGTTTTGTTAATAAAAAAGAGACAGAAATCAGGCTCCTGTTAAAAAGTAAACGTTTGAAATATTATATATTTTTCTAAAAGCGTTTTAAAACTCTAAAAGAGCAGACAAAGATTTTTATTAATGTTGTAAGCATTCTCCAAAGAGCACTTATCCATTACAATGTTTTTCTTAAAAAATTAATAGCGAGTAACCTGAGTTGTTCCAGTTTACAGTGAGGACTCTTCAGTCCAACAGACAACATCTTCAGCCCTGAGTCCTTCAAGTCGTTGTTACTGAGGTCCAGTTCTCTCAGACTAGAGGACTGGGAGCTGAGGACTGAGGACAGAGCTTCACAGCTTCTCTCTGACAGGTTACAGCTGCTCAGTCTGGAGAGGAAGACAGGGACAGGGTATGTTAATAACATCAGACATTTAAATGATTTATTGTGACTTCTTGAAAGACCTTTAGGCGCATTAGAGCAGTCGTGCTATATAACCAAATGTTTGGCTTTTGGGCAAGACACTTACCTCTTCTTGCCTACAGTGACAATGTGCGAGAATGTGGAACAAAGAATGGAAATTAGCCTTAGGCTCCAATCCAGCAGGGTTAAAGACCTAGACATATTACCACCTGGCTTCTGGGTTGTAGGTCTGTAGAGGCGGTCACCATTGTCACTGTCCAAAACACTGTCTGAACCGTCTGATATAAAATGCAATGTAATGTTTACTTTGGGGGTAGAAGGAGAAAAACCATCAGCATGTAACTGTGTCTGGCATGTATTTTGCTTGATTCCTTGCAAGGAATTAAACCTGACCCTTTATTCTAAAATCATATTCAGTCTCCATCGTCTGCTCATTTAATCTGTAAAGAAAAGTTATAATAACATACATTTATTTACTTATTTTTTTCAATTTATTTCTTATGGGAAGGACAGAGCTTCACAGATTTTCTCTGTGTTACAATCAAATAATTAAATGTATTTATTATATAAATAAAAGATAAATAAATGATTATGCCTTACACAGCACTATCCTTTTATACAGGCTTGAGACTGTCACAAAGTTATACTGCTTTGAACCACATTGCGTTGCTCCAATCAAGCATTTAAGAAGAAAAGAGTTTAAGACAAATAAAATCCATTCAAACCTGAGATGTTCCAGTTTACAGTGAGGACTCTTCAGTCCAAGAAATTTCAACCCTAAGTCCTTCAAGTCATTGTTACTGAGGTCCAGTTCTCTCAGACTAGAGGACTGGGAGCTGAGGACTGAGGACAGAGCTTCACAGCTTCTCTCTGACAGGTTACAGCTGCTCAGTCTGGAGAAAAAAAACAAGTACAGCATACATTTAAATACAACCAAAGCAAACAAAATATTTTACATCAATATAATGCTACTTATATCTCTTCTTTACAGGCATCTTCAACAATCTTTACATCCTAAATCTTCACTGCATAACTCCACTGATGTTGAGGAATTTTACAGTCCAGTCAAAAACTGTAGTCAGACTTTGTTAGTTATTTCCATCTTTAACTCGCCTTGACTGGAAAGGGTGTGGGTATATTTTCTCATGTAATGACAATGCTGTAAACGCAGAAGTGTATTAAAATATTTATCAGTAAAACTGACATTACTCACAGAGCTTTGTTGGAGGCTTTAACCACTGGCACCAGCCTCAGGAGAGCCTCCTCTGAAGCAGAGTATTTCTTCAACTCAAACACATCCAGAGCTTCTTCTGATGACAGTAAGATGAAGGCCAGAGCTGACCACTGAGCAGGAGACAGTCCACCTTCAGACAGACGTCCTGAACTCAGGTACTGTTGGATCTGCTCCACCAGAGAACGGTCATTCAGTTCATTCAGACAGTGCAACAGGTTAATGCTTCTCTCTGCAGACACATCCTCACTCATCTTCTCCTTGATGTACTCAGCTGTTTCCCGATTGGTCTGTGAGCTACTTCCTGTTTGTGTCAGCAGACCCTGTAGAAGGTTCTGATTGGTCGGCAGTGAAAGACCCAGGAGGAAGCGGAGGAACACATCCAGGTGTCCATTTGGACTCTGTAAGGCCTGGTCCACAGCTGTCTGGTGAAGATGTTTTAATTTAGGTTCCATTCTAGGCCGTTTAGCCGTCTTGGGCTTGTGCTGAGAGCAGGTTGAACCCAGTATCGATGAAGGTCTGATGGACGTGAAGAGCAGCCAGAAACTCCTGGACACTCAGATGGACGAAGCAGTAGACCTTGTCCTGGTACAGACCTGGCTCCTCTCTAAAGACCTGTGTGAACACTCCAGAGTACACTGAGGCTGCTGTGGTGTCGAGGCCACACTCGCTCAGGTCTGACTCGTAGAAGATCAGGTTTCCTTTCTGCAGCTGCTCAAAGGCCAGTTTTCCCAGAGACTCCACCATCTTCCTGGTCTCTGGACTCCAGTGTGGGTCTGTCTCAGATCCTTCTTCATACTTAATGTTCTTGACTTTGGCCTGAACCACCAGGAAGTGGATGTACATCTGAGTCAGGGTCTTGGGCAGCTCTCCTCTCTCTCTGGTTTTCAACACATGCTCCAGGACTGTGGCAGTGATCCAGCAGAAGACTGGTATGTGGCACATGATGTGGAGGCTTCGGGACGTCCTGATGTGGGAGAGGATTGTGTCGCCCTTGTATACAAACCTCTTTCTGAAGTACAGTTCCTTCTGTGGGTCGGTGAACCCTCGGATCTCTGTCACCATGGCGACACACTCAGCTGGGATCTGATTGGCCGCCGCGGGTCGTGTGGTTATCCAGAGGCGAGCGGAGGGAAGCAGGGTCCCCCTGATGAGGTTTACCAGCAGCACATCCACTGAGCTGGACTCTGTGGCGTCAGTCAGGACCTTGGTTTTGGTGAAGTCCAGAGGAAGTCTGCACTCGTCCAGACCGTCAAAGATGAAGACCACCTGAAGGTCTTCAAAGATGCAGAGTCCTGCTTCTTTGGTTTCACTAAAGAAGTGTTGAACAAGTTGCACCAAACTGAACTGTGTCTCTTTCAGCACATTGAGTGCTCTGAAAGTGAACGGAACAGCAGCTGTATGTCCTGGTTGGCTTTGCCTTCAGCCCAGTCCAGACTGAACTTCTGAGTGAGCACTGTTTTCCGATGCCAGCCACTCCCTTTGTCAGCACTGTTCTGATTGGTCCATCTGTGTCAGCTGGGCCTTTAAAGATGTCTTCACATGTGATGGCTGTCTCTGGTCTGCCTGGTTTCCTGGAGGCTGTTTCGATCTGTCTGACCTCATGTTCCTGGTTGACCTCTGAAGCCCCTCCCTCTGTGATGTAGAGCTCTGTGTAGATCTGGTTCAGAAGGGTGGGGTTTCCTGCTTTAGTGATGCCCTCAAACACACACTGAAACTTCTGCTGCAGGTTAGACTTCAGTTTACTCTGACAAACTCCAGAAGAACTTCCTGAATGAAGACAACAGATAAAGCCATGAGTCTCAGAGAATATAAAATGACTGTGAGCCTCTTGTTAAATGTGTTAAATGGTCCTACTGCTCCACAGACGCTCAGCCAGCTCCTTCTGCTTCATCCTCTTCAGGAAGTTCAGTGTGATCTTCAGAAAAGCCTCACTGCTGCTCCTCTGCTCTTCATCCTCATCCTTCAGATGCTCTAAGCATTCTGGGTAATCTGTGCTCAGAACCTTGTGGAGCTTCTTCAGCTCCTTTTCGACAAAAGTGCAGATGTTCTCCTCCAGAAGCTGAGCAGATACATTATAAACAACACAAATGCAGTCAGTGTCCAGATCTGTGTAAAACAAGTTCTCATTCATTTATACATTTCCAAACTTTAGTGAATGACAGACCATAAATATGGAGTCCAGCTGTGTCTGATTCTGATCACTGATGACCTCTGACCCCTGCTGCTTCACTCTGTGGATGACGACACAACAAAGATTATTTCTCTGTTTCATTTTCAGACACATAACTCTCAGCCCTGAACTGTGTGACTCTTGGTATTCAGTGTCAGGTCTCATTGAAGAAAGGGTTTTAGTAAACCTTTCTCTTGCAGTGATGGACTCTTACATCTATTTCCTGGTTAATAAAATAAAAGGCTACAGATACAAATAATTAAAAGCATTTAGGTTTTAAAAAGTGTCTTTGAGTTCCTTTTGAAAAGTAAAGAAAAGGTTAAAGTAAAATCATTTGGACTCAGTTTTCAAGGTGAAGAAGTTTTGTCTCTAATTCCAAGAGGCTTTATCAATTCTGAGTTCAACTGTAAGAGAGCTGAGCTTTATCTCTAGAAGGGTGAGTTTAACCTGAAACTAACTCTGATAGGACCAGGCTGTTCCGGTCTCATAGTCGTTAGCTCTGAAAAGACAGTGTGACTCTGATGTGAGTTAAGGACTCAGTAGAGTTGTTGGTGTCACTGTTCCATTCAGGTGTTGTGTTTCTAGATTGAAACTGTTCTGATTTAGGTTTTAGAACACTGTTACACAAACAACAAAAATGGCTTCCTTCACACCTCTCTCAAACCATCTGGACTCTCTGGACAAAATTGGGACATTGCTGTCCTCAAAAGACTTTCTCTTTGAGGTGAAAGTTCATCTGGTGGATCCACAGTCTCTCAGAGCTTCATGAATGTGTTGTTCTTCTTCTCTTTTCCTTCTGAGGCTGAAGCATGCTGGGTAAATTGTTAAAATGTGTGTCTCCAGAGCTACAGAGCTGTTTTCTGAATTATTATACACACAATTTTATCAATAAATGACAATTATTTTTTTATAAACTCCACCCAAATCTAAAGAGACACAAGTGGGCTCCAGCTCTGAACCTGCATTTGAACCTGCTTTACAAAAACAAAACTCCAAACATTATCCTGACGTTACTCTAGGATCTGTGATGAATATATGAATTCATTCTAATAAAAACTTTCAAAGACCTATTCAAGGACATGTTCTAAAGACTTGTTGAGCTCCAGTTTGTAATGACTCTGTTGTTTGTGTGAAACCAAAGGAAGAGAATGGCTCATATCGACCAGTCTCTCATTAAACTTGAACCACAAACTGTTTACAGCAATTACAGCCCATCAATTATCAGAAATGATTTAATGTTGGACAAATACAGATCAGATTGTGTTTATACCTGGAGCAGGGCCTGTGTTCAGATCAATTCTAGTGGAAATGAGACCCCCCCATAGTTGTTCTTCTAAAGTGTTCTGACGATGACTTACTGTAGACCATGTTCTGTTTTAAACTCAATCGGTTGAAACATGGAGTCATCACATTTAAAGGAGACGTGTCTGGGCCCAGGAGCAGGTCTGTGGATAAAGATGGTGCAGTGGTTTTAGTGCTGAGCTAAAGAAAATAAAGAGCTATATTAAATGTCCAACTCCAGATAGAATAAAACACTCTTGCTCACTGCTCACACTGTCTATTATTTATTTCATTTAGACAGAGTCCAGCCTTATACTGGACTGGTACGTTTTTAAAGCCTACATCACAAAAGAACACTAAATGGTAAACAGTGAGTTCTTAAGATGGATGTTATGTATAGTTTTGTTGAAGCCAGTAATAAGTTTCCTCTGATGTCACAGATGCTCTCTCCCTCTGCTCCTCTGAACTCTCACTCAGTCTTTCTGCACAAAGTCTCAAAAAGCCTGGCTTCATTCTGACTCAAGCACAACACATGTTTTATTCATGTAGGCACTAGATTTGATATTAAACATGATAAATGTGTCTGTCTTATTAAACTCATGCTTGTGTCTGACTGTAGGCCTCAGTCTGAAGAACAAGATGACACAGAATGTATTGGACTAGAATCAGAAAATGAGTGACGTGATTAAAAAGCTGTCATTACACTGTGTGCCTCGGGAGATGCTTGAGTTCTGAAGAACTGTGAGACAGTGTGGCTTTTAGATCCAGACACGGAGGGCTCTCTGGAACTGCTGGTGTTAAATCAACTCTCTGCCCAGAGACCCGCCCTCCTCTGACACTGGCCCCAAAACTGACTCTATTAAACCAACGATGGCAGCGAGTATTACCCAATCAGAGGCAGAACAGGACGAGTCTTCACAGAATGTGGGAGGGACCATTTCTGTTGGATGGTGCATTAAAGAACACTTGGAAATACAAAGGCCGTCCCGTATTGATTGAAAACAGTGTAAGTGTTAGAAAAACACAGATGAATACAAACAAGCAAATGAATAAGATGTAGTGTTGTCATCAAGAGTTCATTTGTGCTTTTTTGTCTCCTCACTGTTTTTTTTTATTAAAGTTTATTTAACAGGGACCATACAAGCAAACATAGTTACAATACAAAGCCTGTAACTGATGTGCACCATATAGAGATTATAGCTAGTGCTAATTTTCAACTCCGGTCCCTGGTTGGGCATTTCTAAGAACATTATAAAACAAATACATACATAAAGACAAAAAATACTTCAAAACTATGTATATATAAATATACACATACGCACATACATACCTACATAATAATACACAATTATAACGACAATTAAAAATGTATACACTTTTGATTTGTCTTTAGCCACAGCTTAATCCTGGAAGTGAACTTCTTGAAGTCAGATATGGCCTTAATATCAGATGGTAATGCATTCCATAACCTACAGCTCTAACAGAGCAGGCAGTCTGTGCAAAGCTTGTCCTACAGAATGGTATTGTACAGTTATGATTTGTACTAGTTCTAGTAACTTTTTGGTTGTTCTGTATTTTAATAAATTTACTAAGAGGCTCAGGTGCTAACTTATTAATACACTTAAAGATTAATTTTAGGAAACATAAATTACTAAAGCTTTCAAAGCTTAATATTTTATATTTCTCCAGAATGTAACAATGATGATAGCGGATTGGCTTTTTATCCATAATTTTTATTGCTCGATTGTAAAGTGAAACAATGTGTTTTGTTGCAGACAGAGCTGCTTGCCCCCAAACTGTCATGCAGTATGAAATATGTGAAAACACCATAGCATGCATGTACAGTAAGGCTGCCTGATTTGGTATATAGTGTCTGATTAATTTAAAACAGTTGAGATTTCTTTGTATTGTTTTAGAGATTTTCTTCATATGTTTAGTAAAATTAAGTTGAGGATCTATAACCAATCCAAGGTATGTAAATTCTGTTACAGATTGAATTTTTTCATTTTGCAAGTTAATTTTAAATCTTTTTTTTAAATCAAGTTTCTTAATAGAAAAACACATAGAGACTGTCTTTGTAAAATTTAGCACCAACTGATTTTGATTGAGCCACTGTCCAACATCAGCCATGCATGCAGAGAGAACATCAGCAGCAGGTGCATAAAGAACTGCATCGTCTGCATAGAGCTGGAAGCAAAGGACCAAGTACGGAGCCCTGTGGTATGCCCCTTTTGATGTTCAAGAGTGAGGATTTTTCCTGGTCAACTTTAACGCACTGTACTCTAGCCTGAAGATAAGACTCAAACCACTGTACTGACTTAGTAGAAAAATTAAAGGTGACATTTTAGTTAAAAGTAAACTATGGTTGATTGTATCAAAAGCCTTTTTAAGGTCAAGGAAAACAGCTCCCACCACATCACCCCTATCCAGTGATTTCTTTACATTTTCAATAAGACAGCAGTTTGCAGTTTGCAGTGGAATAACCTGATCTAAAACCAAACTGCTGTGGGTGTAGGAACTGATTAGCTTCTAAGTGGTCAACCAGTTGTGCTGCTACAACTTTCTCAATAACTTTAGATAAAATAGGTAAAATAGATATAGGATGATAGTTACACATAGAGTCCTGACTTCCTGATTTAAGTACTGGCACAATTACTGCTTTTTTCCATCCCAAAGGAAATGTACAGGTTCTTATAGAAAGATTGACAAGATATGCAAGAGGTTTAACTAACACTGTTACATATTTTTAAAAAACAACTATTCATCATATATAAACCATTTGTTTTGGAATTAGACAATTTATTAATAATTTCTAAGATGTTTGTCTCCGGAACCTCTGTAATATGAAATGAATCTACAGAAGTCACTTCAGTTGTATAATTGAAGTCTTTACACTCAAAATCTTTTATTAGTTCTTCTACTGAATGCACAAAATATGAATTTAATTCATTAGCCATAACGGCTTTATTATTTATATTCTTTCCATTTAGGTTAAGTTCCTTGATCCCCTGTTTATTTGGTTTATTAGTCAGATTATTTAAATGTCTCCAAATGGAATTAGTATTGCCTTTAGCATTACCTATAAGTTGAGTATAATATGAAACTTTTGCTTTACGTAGTTCTAACACCACTTTATTTCTTAGACTTTTGTAGGTTAACCAATCAGTATTCATTTTTGAGCATAATGATTTTTTCAGAGCCAGATCTCTCTTCTTCATAAGCTTTCTGATTTCATTACTTATCCATGGTACAGTGTCTTTCTTACTACATCTTTTGTTTTTATTAGAAATGTGTCTATTAATCCTGAAATAGCTGTAGTCATAGAATTACAGCACTCATCTACATCATCCACAGCCATGATCTGCTCCCAGTTTAAGTTATTAAATTCTCTTTCAAACTGCACAGTTTTAGCTTCAGGAATGATAAATGATAATTTATCACAACCAGATTTGCCAAAATACTGTAGCCGCTTTATGGTCAGTTTTCTAACTGTCAGAATCATGTTGTGGTGTGAGAGACCTGTTATCAGATTGTACGTCCTTGTTATATGCTCTGGTTTATTGGTAAACGCCATATCAATCAGGGTCTTGGTCTGCCTTGTTATCCTAGTGGGCCCTTTAATCATTTGTAGATAATTCAATTTTGTCATAATTGTTTTTAATTTTTGTTTACCATTTTTTCCCGACCAATTAATATTAAAATCACCGTACCATACAGTTTCTCTATAAGAATCAAGTTGTTTAGCAACAAGACTTAATTTATCATAAAAAGCAGTGTTATATGAAGGTGGAATATACATTACGACAATATTAAAATTCATTGTAGATGATAAAATAACATTCAAAGCTAGACATTCCAGAGTTGTTTTCAATTCAACTATGTGACATTTAAATTAGTCTTTTATGTAAATCAAAACTCCTCCCCCCTTACCTGTATTTCTATCCTTTCTAAAACATTGATATCCAGCAATGTCTATCATATTATTTGGTATGTTACTGTGAAGCCAGGATTCTGTTAGACAAAGATAATCCAAATTTGAGTCCAAGAGGAGTACAGAGATCTGATCCCTTTTTGAAATGTTAGAGCCACGAGCTCAAATGGAGCTGCTGTCCTCCCCCTGTACTTTGTTTCTAGTCCACTATTACCATGTGTTGCCACCATTGATTGTTTATATAGGGTTGCCACTAAAAAAAATTCATAGAAGACTTCAAACTCGCGTCTCATTGGGAGTGTCAAGATGCGTTCACACCAAACGCGAATTAAGCATTAAGCGCGAGTGATTTACATGTTAAGTCAATGCAAAGACGCGATTAGAGGCACGTGGAAATATTTCTATACGAATTGAGCGAATTGAGCGTTTGACGGGCGAAATGCGTCCAACGCTTCATTCACGCAATTTGAAAAATCTGAACTTTGGCAAAAATTTGCGTTGCGTTAACCAATCAGGAGCTTGCTCTAGTAGTGACATGCTACAATGGAGGACGAAGTTATCGCTGCAGCCTGTGGAATACGAAACATTTTTGTAATTTTACAGAGCCAGGAATCTTAAAGTTTCTTGCTCAAAGGAAAGTGAGTGAGGGGGTCAAAAAACACTGGTAAGTTGCAAAAAACTTACCAGTGTTTAATTAATTACAGTCGCATATATTGAGCCAACTAGCTAGCTAAAGCCAGAGATAATTTTGCCGTACTTTAGTTTTCCACTGACGAGTTTATGTGTTTATCCAGAGAAAGTGTGCAGAAAGAGCCCGAGGAACATGCATTTAAAAGGAGAGGAGAAAGAGATAGAGAAGAGAAGTGGGCTTTCCTCGACCCCTAGTCTTCCCACGAGAGACCAGTGGGACTGTGGAGAGGGGGTCCGAGGATTATGACCCCCCCGAGGACCAGGGCGAGACAGATGCAGCAGCAGGGCATTCAGAGACAGGACTGTGGACAAGTGAAGCCACACAGGGGATTTATGTTGTTTGCGACTGGTGTAATGTTCAAATGTGAACTTGTATTAATATATATATATATATATATATAAATACATATATTAATACAAGTTCACATTTGAACATTACACAAGTCGCAAACAACATAAATCCCCTGTGTGGCTTCACTTGTATATATATATATATATATATAGCCTCTTATACTCAGATACAAACACAACCCTGGTGCTTTTTTCATGAGTTGATAATGTTTTACGCTCCGGGCAGATAGAACGGTAAGACAAGAGGTGGTGGATTGTGCATTTATGTCAACAAAGCTTGGTGTACGGACACTGTCATTGTTGGGAGGCACTGCTCAGCTAACCTAGAGTTTCTCATGGTTAAATGTAGACCTTTTTATCTGCCACGGGAGTTCACTTCCACCATAATAACCGCAGTCTATTTTCCACCGGATGCTAATGCCAAGCTTGCTTTGAACGAACTTCATGCAGCCATTTGTAAACAACAGACTGCTCACCCAGAGGCTGATTTTATTGTCGCGGGTGATTTTATCCATCCATCCATCCATCTTCTACCGCTTATCCGGGGCCGGGTCGCGGGGGCAGCAGTCTAAGCAGAGAAGCCCAGACTTCCCTCTCCCCAGACACTTCCTCCAGCTCTTCCGGGGGGGATACCGAGGCGTTCCCAGGCCAGCCGAGAGACATAGTCCCTCCAGCGTGTCCTAGGTCTTCCCCGAGGTCTCCTCCCGGTGGGACATGCCCGGAACACCTCCCTAGGGAGGCGTCCGGGAGGCATCCGAAACAGATGCCCGAGCCACCTCAGCTGGCTCCTCTCGATGTGAAGGAGCAGTGGCTCTACTTTGAGCTCCTCCCAAGTGACCGAGCTCCTCACCCTATCTCTAAGGGAGCGCCCCGCCACTCTGCGGAGAAAGCTCATTTCGGCCGCCTGTATCCGGGATCTTGTTCTTTCGGTCATGACCCAAAGCTCATGACCAGAGGTGAGAGTAGGAACGTAGATCGACCGGTAAATCGAGAGCTTTGCCTTACAGCTCAGCTCCTTCTTCACCACGACAGACCGGTACATCGACTGCATCACTGCAGAAGCTGCACCGATCCGTCTGTCGATCTCACGCTCCTTCCTTCCCTCACTCGTGAACAAGACCCCGAGATACTTAAACTCCTCCACTTGAGGCAGGAGCTCTCCACCAACCTGAAGGGGGCAAGCCACCCTTTTCCGACTGAGAACCATAGTCTCAGACCTGGAGGTGCTGATCCTCATCCCAGACGCTTCACACTCGGCTGCAAACCGCCCCAGTGCACACTGAAGGTCCTGGCTTAATGGAGCCAACAGGACAACATCATCTGCAAAAAGCAGAGAGGGACCGGACAGCCCTTAGCAAATGGCCCCGGACCCCATACTCCCAGAGCACCCCCCACAGGGCACCACGAGGACACAGTCGAATGCCTTCTCCAGATCCACAAAGCACATGTGGACTGGTTGGGCAAACTCCCATAAACCCTCCAGCACCCTGGAGAGGGTGATTTTAATCACTGCAAATTAAAGACAGTGCTCCCCAAATTCCACCAGCATGTTTCCTGCCACACCAGAGGAGACAAAACTTTGGATCATGTTTACACAAACATTAATGGAGCTTACATCGCAACCCCCCTCCCCCACCTCGGACAGTCTGATCACCTTTCTTTGTTTTTCACCCCTAAGTACTCACCCCTCATCAATCGTGTGAAGCCATCAGTGAAGACCATCGAAGCCAACTGGAGCAGACTCTTTACTTCAGGACAGGTTTCAACACACTGACTGGAATGTTTGCTTCTCAGGCTGCCTGTGGCTCTCACACGGACATTGACATTGATATCTACACCTTCTCTGTACTGGATCACATCAACTCCACCATTGACAGTGTTACAACTGAAAAACAGATAACAACAAGCCATGGATGAACAAGGAGGTGCGACTTCTGCTGAAGGCCTACAGTAAATCCAGGGCTAACCTGAAAAGGGGCATCAAAAAGGCTAAGTACTGCTACAAGCTGAAGGTAGAGTCACATTTTTCTAACTCTGACCCCCGACGCATGTGGCAGGGCATCCGGGTCATCAGTGACTACAAGTCAAGCAACTCCACTCCATCGGTCACGGACGTCTCCTTCCTGAACGAGCTAAATGACTTTTATGCTCGCTTCAGCAGCAACAGCAAGGAGACGGCCACCAAAATCTCACCCTCAGCAGACCACCAACCTCTCAAACTCACCTCCACAGATCTCCACACACACAGACTCCTCCCCCACATCACCACTGCGTCTGACTGATTTATTTATTTATTTACAACAAGCAAAAAAACAGTAAACTTATTATTACTTGCACTACTGTCTGTTCATCCAGAAACACTCAGTAATCCATTTGCACACTGTAATATTTTCTATGCACTGTACTGTCCATGCACTAGTGTAGATTATCTGCATATGTTCATAGTTCTGCCTATAGTGTACATACAATTTTACATAATCCATCTGTATAGTATGTTCATAGTACACCTACCTGTATATCATGCTTATAGTATTTAAAATCTGTAAATTATGTCCATAATACTTATCTGTATAGTTATTGTACATGTTATAGACCTTGTATATTCTGTACTTACTGCTTATTGCACTTCTGGTTAGAAGCTAACTGCATTTCGTTGCCTTGTGCCTTACATGTGCAGTGACAATAAAGTTGAATCTAATCTAATCTAATCTAATCTTTTTTTGCCTTTTTATGTGTCATTTCATACAGTGCAACCCCCAGAGAAGAGCCCAGAGAAGAGTCCAGAAAGAGCCCAGAGAAGAGCCCAGAGAAGAGTCCAGAAAGAGCCCCAGAGAAGACCTAGTTCAGGAGCTCTCTGAACACATGCTGTAGCTCCAGCTCCATGTTCAGAGGATGAGCTCTTCTCTTGAGTCTGGTCCCTTTTCTGCGAGTTTGTGAATAATGCGGCTTCTATTGACAGCTGTTTGGGACAAATATGTGTTGTTCATCCTGACACTTTACCCATTCGAGGAGGGAGAGGCAAAAAGTTAACTGAAAAACAAAAGATTATTAACCAAAATTCTTATGAGTTGTTTTATAAAAAAATATATTTATTTTAAGTTATCTTATGAACCAGTCAGGGGGGTTGGTGTTGTAAAGCTGCTGTTTAAATTTGTTGTTCTTTTCTGTTTACGGGAATATGTTCTCGAACCTGTTTAGAATATTTAATGCAAAATATATTAAAGTTTTATTTCATTTTGTTTAATTTATATATTTAGCCATTATTATGATGACCAAAACCAACACTGTTTTACTTTGGCACTTTGGCTAAGAAAAGTTGACTTAAAATATTGTGAACCAAAATGATAAGTTGTTTTTTTTAAATATATTTTTTTTTATTTAGACATTTAAATAAAGACATTTTAACACTTGTGGCCAGTGTCTGCAGTTTTCTTTTGTTAAATAAAAATAAAAAAAATTATTTGAAGTTGGTTTCCCAAAGTCCAAAAGTAATGGTATGTGCTTTAAATGAAAGCTTGTGGTCTTCAAGAAAACCCAGATACTTATGAGACTATTTTAATAGGTTTGCCTTTGAAAGTTAGGATTGATGGGATTCTAAAGTGTTCTGACGATGACTTACTGTGGACCACGTTCTGTTTTAAAGTCAAATGGTCGACCCATGGACTCATCACTTTTAAAGGAGACTTGTCTGGGCCCAGGAGCAGGTCTGTGGATAAAGATGGTGCAGTGGTTTTAGTGCTGACCTCTGACCTGGAGAACAGTGGTGGACCGTTAGAGATCCTCATCTCACCTCTGAGCTTTGGGGGGGTCAGTGGTTTTAGAGGGAGGGGCTCCGTCCTCTCTGTGCTCACTCTGATCCATGTTCAGTCCAGAGTCCTACAAAAGGACACAAAGTGAACAAACTGTAAAGGACACTCATTAATCCTTTCCTCTGTCCTACACTGCCCCCTACAGCCACAGACCAGTCACTGCAGCTCAACACTAAACTAAAGCAGCTCTGAATCCTCAGGGACTAAACTGAGATTAAAACTAAGACTTATTCAGGACTCAACCAGAAATGAACCTGCACCAATATTTATTAAACCTTTATGAAACATAGATTAAATCCAGTCCAAACCTGATTAAAGCAGGACTAAAGCAGTTTTGAACAGGTTTTGTTGCAGCTTTAGTCCAAACTCAGAGTGTGTTAACTCTGTTGGATTCTTAGTAAATGTTGTATTTGTATTTGTTCCTGGTCTTGTTGGTGCAGCTTTAGTCTGAGCAGAGGCTGATAAAGGTCACTTTAAAACTCCTCTTTTCTGGCTCCATTGAGAAGGATTTGAGCTAAACTCAGAGGAAATAAACTCTGAACCTGTTTCTGAAACAGGATCTGTGAGTTGGGCCGGTCTGAGGAGTTCAGATTTAAACTCTGATTGGTGGAGCCTCCTGCAGGAAACAGGGCCAATAACAAGAGTCTGCTCCATGTTTACAACAGACTTTAACACAAGGGACACACTCTTCTTTTAGATTAAACACATTTACTGCCGTTAGAAATATGAGAATTAATCAATTATCAAATTAAATCAAATGGATTTATTTTCTGATTAAATTAAAAAGCCAAAAGTTCTTTGTGTAAAAGTGAAGGCAGGTGTGTTTCTTTCTACAGACATTCTTCTGCTCCCTCAGTTCTCACAAATATTACAAAACTGTTCAACAACTGTTACTTTCATGAAAAATACACCTTTGGTATAAGTTCATTCTGTCTTCAGGTTCAGAATATTTTAAAGAAACACTTTGTTCTGAACAAACAGGAGAAAATGTGGCTTTACCTGCTCAACTAGTTTAGACTACTTCCTGTAGCCTTCATCAGAAGTGTCACATGATGCTGTTGTAAAGACAACATCTTCATGTGACGCATAATTAAATGATAAAATGACAAATAATTTTTATACTGTTTTTTATTTTGTATTTCTTCTAACTTTGTTCTTTGCTTTGACTTTTGTCATTTCTGTAAAACACACAGTTTCTTTTCTTCTTCAGCCTTAAACAATAAAACACTGCCCCCTACAGCCACAGACCAGCCACTACAGCTAAAAATAAAAACATCAAAACCAGAAATTAAAATGTGATTAACTAGCAGTATAACTTATTAAACCAATGTTTACATAAATTAAAACAAAACCAGATTAAACCAAGACTAAAGCCAATAATCAACAAGACCTACAACCAGGAAATAAACCAAGAATAAATCAGAACTAAACTACCATTGGTCTAAATCAAGAGTAAAGCAGGTCTAAAGTCAGAACTAAACCTGAACTGAACCCAAACCTTATTAAACACAAACTACAGGTTGATTAAATCCAGTCCAAACCTGATTAAAGCAGGACTAAAACAGTTTTGAACAAGGTCTAGAAGCAGGAAGAAACCCAGGTCTAACTCAGGCCTGAACTAAATGTGGACTAAAACCAGACTAAAGCAGGTCTAAAGTCAGAACTAAAGCCAGGACTAAAGCCAGAGCAGAGTGCTGTTGAAAAGAATCAAACTGGTCAAACCTGAGTGGATCCAAAGTGTCCAAAGTGTCCCAGAGAAAAGTGTGCCACTGAAGGAAAAGACTTGTTTGTGTGTTTCTTCCTGGAGTGACTCAGAGACACACCTGTGTTGGCTGTATGCCAGGTGGGAGGGGCTTCACACTGACTCCACAGGTGGGAGGGGCTGCAGTGGGTGGGGCTTCACCACAGTCATGACCTTTCACCTTTTTCTGATCTTGTTTCATCTGTTGACTTCTTTGTTTTTTAAATAATGGCTGAAGTTGAGCTTGAATCTTTCTCTTGTATTGGTCGAGATATTTGATGGATTGTTTTCTGGTTATAAGAGTCCTCTCGGCTCTAATCTGTGAGAACACTGGCTTGTGTTTCTGCTTCACGCTGGGACTTGTCTGTCCTTCTGTTTAGACATGTTTTTTGGACATGTTTCTACTGGGACTCGACACAATTGGATTACTTCTTGTGAATACTTTCTTTACTAAAGTTTGGAATGACTAACATGATATGATTTATCTGAGCACAAACTCTTAAACTTCAGTTTTAATTTTCCAACAACTACATCACCTGCAAAAAAACTAAATGACCTTTAGTAAAACCAGTTGTATTTCTGCATAAATAAGATTTTGTTCCTTATTAAGATTGTTTATATCAAACTGTCCATCAGAAATCTGTTGTATCTACAATAATACTATTTCCAAAATCTCTGAGAAGCATGCTGGTGTTAAAACTAGACCAGTTCCTTCTTCCATGTCTCAGCCTGGTTCACTCCTGAACTTCGAGCGATGAAAGCTAAAGGTCGTCGTCTGGAAAGACTGTTCAGGAAATCTGGACTCATTGAATACTCTGTGGCTTTTAAGGAGTGTTTGATCAACACCTGACATCCTTCAATGCTGCTGCATCCTCTTCTTTCTCTTCTACTATTAAGAGTTCCCTGTGCAGGCCTAAAGCACTCTTTACTCTGGTAAACATCTGTAAACCTCCACAACATGTTCTCTCTGGCTCCAATGTGCTGCTCAAGAGCTTTTCTCATTCTTTTCAGACAAACTCAAGTCAATCACTGAATCCATTGTTAAAGACAATCTCATTCAAGTCACTCAAAAGCACATTTGATGTCAGCTGACTCGACTCAACAAACTGGTCCTGTGCTTTCACTCTCAGCACCGCTCTCACAACGCTGTCAGAAGTGATCCAATACATCCTGCCGCCTTTGACTCAACGTTATCTTTTCCCTTTCATCTCTCTTGTGTTGTTAAAAACTCTTTTTTACATCTTTACAATATTACACATCTTTGATCTTGGCTCACTCGAGCTGCTGCTGAAATCTTAATTCATGCATTAATCACATCACGTCTGGATTATTGCAGTGCTTTATTTCTTGGTTCAAAGGTCAGCAGCTAGAGTTCTCAGCTCCACCAGGCGTTCTGCTCACATTACTCTGTTGGAGCAGTCTCTAATAGAGCCACACATGACATATTGTAGAGATCTGGGAAATACAGACAAAACTATAATAAAACCAAGTGTTCTTCTGCAAAAAGCTGCTTTAAGAATTATAAATCCAACAGACTGTCATCAGCAACAAACAAGCTGTGATCATATAGAAGCTGAACATGCTCACAGCTCTTGTCTTGTTCCAAACATCACAAATGTGACATGAAGCTGAAGAGATCAATAAATGTGAGGGACATGTCTGACACTGAGCTCATTAACACAGAACATTAGTCAAGTTGATTTCTACAAGGGCACTTTACGGTTTCTCCCTCTTGTGATAGAAGTAGGAACTACACTTACACTTGTTCTGCAAATCTGAGACTGGCAGACAACATTTGTGGTTTTAAAATAAAAAAAACAAAAAAAATTCACAGAAATATCATTTGTATTGTTTGTGTCTAATGCAACCGCACCTTTTGAAAAACAAAAATTGTGTGAAATTTTAGGGGGCTCTGAAAACTTTTTTCCACCACTGTAATAATCACAGCCTGCATGAATTTGTGATTGTTATGTGATTGTTTTAGAGACCTACCATGAAATACTGGACTTGGAGGATGATAAAGAAGAAGTTATCCAACACATCTTCCTTCATCAAATGACTCAGCTGTCAATGTAAGAATCTGAGCGGGCTTTATCAATGTGCAGTTATCCAGTGGACTCTGAGATCAATGTAAGATAATCACAGACATTAACCATTCCATTTCTTCTGGACATCAGTATTTACAGTGTAAATGTAGAGTGTTGTTTGGTTCATCTTTAGAGTAGATGTATGGATTTCAACAAAAGAAACATGCACTGTCACATCTTACACAAACAAGATCAAACTACCTTGATGTTTACTGCTTAGTCAAGTTGTTATTGGGGTTCTTCTGATGATCTCTTTGTGTTTGCTTGAAACTGTGTCTTTAATGGTGTCTGGCCCATTATGTGAAAAGATTACATTCATATCCATGCAGCATATGTGGGAGAGGGAGAGGGACTGACTACATTTCATTCAATATAGAATTAGATTTGTCTTTCACATGACCTTCCCTTTGACCATGTCCTTAAAAAAATGAATTTGATCTTTATATGCATCTGTCCACATCAACAGCATCAGACTGGAATCAGCCCCAGAGCAGCTCTTCTCTTTGTGTGACTTTGTCTTTTAAAGATTATATTGTTATCATTTGTTAGTTTCTCAGACATCCTAAAGTCTCTTGGAGAAAAGGCTGACAAATCCAAAACATTTCATATAAATGTGACGAGAGGAGCTTTATCAGAGGGTCTTAAGCAGTGGTCCAGACAGAAGCAAGCCTCTCCAAAGAACCCCTTCCACTCTCTTTTATTGGAGAAAAAGGCTTGGTAAAGAATTCCTCACAGGTTTGTATTCCTCATCGAGGACGTAACAAATAATGAAATCCTCTTTAGCACAATGTCTTTTCCTCCTTACAGAAATGAAGCGTGGCATTCAGTCACATTTATTTGAAGGAGATGCAGAGAAAAACAAAACCCCAAATATAGTATCACAGATTATCAGGAAAACAAATTCAAGTCTGTGCCTTTATTTATGAAATAACTTGTGCTAACAGGTAACCTCAATCCTTTTTCATCAACATTTAAAAGACTAACTAATGAAGCCTTTTCATATTCTGTGTTAGTGCCTTCACTTTGCGTTCACTTGTGAGGCTGATTCCATCCTTAATCAGATCCACCAAGGACCAGACATTTATGGATTTGACAAAGAACTGGCACAACACCATCAGCTGTTCCAGCAGCGTTTTGTTCCTGGAGACCTAAAGAGCTACGTCACATGTTCACTGTAAAATGTAAAGCATGTTTGTGTTCATTTAACTTTATTCTTTAATATTTAATTGAATCCCTGATTTAAGGTGGATTCAGACTTTATTTTCAAGCTCTCTGTCCTCACTTCAGCGAGGAGGGCTCAATGAGACGGCAGAAGGAATACTAAATAATAAACTTTCTGCAGGACTTCTTGCAGAAGCTGGAAGACCAAGGTTTGTATCTTTGTCTTCTGCTCCTTTTCTTTGACGTATTAATCGTGTCAAATGCAGAAACCGTAAAGATGTGGCATCATTCTTTTGCCAGCACTGTAGTTGAAAGTTGATTCTTTTTACAGGACCGAAGATGAGGAAGGAGGAAGAGCTTGATCCAATGCTTTTCTCGATGGATTTCAGGCCAGACACATGTTCCATTGGTAGAGACGGAACGAAAAGAGACTAAATAACAGTCAACTTTGACCATGACTGCGACTCACGATATGAACAACACACTCTGTTTTCCAATCGTCGATGCTCTACTGCCATTACATTACCCATAATGCACTTAAACACTTGCACTGATTCTGAGAACCTCACACAGGCAGTCCAAGGGCTTTGACTTTAGTCGTCACTAGAAACATTAACAATCTCAACAAAGATTCAATAGAGTTAAACATTAAGATTACTGTTTCTCTTTCATTTAAACTAGTTTTCAGATCACATTAACCTCAAAGATGAACGTCTCATTGTTTCTAATCATTTCCTCACAGTTAACTGTATTATTTGGAGTTTGGGCTGTTCTGTTCAAAAGACAAATGCAGGAGATGATCCAAGTTTCTCTGTTTGGGATGGACAGCTGTACACGTCGATAAAAGAATCTGTAAAAGACAAGTTGTAAATGTTTGCTTGTTTGCTTTAATAAAAATAAATAAAACTTTTGTAATAGTTTAATTCCAATGTAACCAGACAAGACCTCATTTCCATATTCTCTACACATTAGGTAAAGGTCCCGGGTGTTTGTGGCTCTTAAATTTGGAGCCAACAACAGCTCTAGTCCAGCATGCTGCTCTTCAGTCAGGGGAAGATCAAATTCCAGGACCACAATTATTCCTCCATCGTCTGTATTCAACAGTAACCTCCAGTCGATGTCTGGCTCATGAATATCCTGACAATTAAAAACAGAGGACACTAGAACTGCTCTGGTCTCAATATTTAGAGCATAAACATGGACTTGTTTTACCTGAAGGTTCTCTGGCTGCTTTGTTGGATTTGACATCGTTCCTAATGTAACACTTGCTTAATGTATTTAGGCTAAGGTGGTATTCTAGGTTCTAGAGGAGTAATATAAATGAGAGAGAATTTAAAGTTTAACAGCCGGCAGATTTATTACAATTGAACAGTGGCACAGTATCCAGTGCAAACAAAGGTGTAGAGCTCTTAATAAAATAAAAGTAGAAATGTCTTTGTCATTCAGTGTATTCTGAATGTAGGATTTATGAATGTGTCCTTTTCAAAATTGTTTCTTTCAAAACAAAGTGCATTGATTGTTTCTTATCTGGGATCCAATGAAGTGGTCAGGTCTGACAATCTTTTCCGGAAACCTGAACAGCTGGCCACACTGCTCCAGGAATCAGCAAGAGTTCTCACTGGGTCTGGCTCGCCATCAACTTCAGCATACAACTCCAAGATCAATTTCAGGACCACAGAGTTTCCAAGAAAACAAATACACTCCGCTCGGTTTGATTGAGAGTAAGACACTTTAAAGGCTTGTGTATCTTGTTCAATTCCCTCTGTGTCTTACTGCCGTCTCTAGCTAGTTGCAGGCCGCTTGTGCACAAGATACGTTCGAGGGGAATAGGTTTTGAGTGGTGCGTTCAAGTTATGTTGGAATTATGAGTTTTAGGCGATAACATTAGTAATCATGTATTCACATGGGTTACACCAAGAACCACATCTGGTTTGGAGTTTTATTTGCTTCTGTTCTCAGAGGCTGGTCTTTACAACCTTCTACAAAGGCCTGTACACACATGTTGACTCTTTAAAGAAAGGTTTGACACTTACCTTGAGGGTATAACATGTTGCTCAGTGGCTTTTCTGAAGGCAGCAAATGCAGTTGAAGCACGATTGTTGTTTGCTCCTTCCAAACACGTCACCTGTATGACAATATGTCCACTGTCCTGAGATCACATTACACACATTAGCTGAATGCTCTAAGACTATCCAGCACTCTTTTATGGAGGGCAAGATATTTTTAAGTTTACCTTCCTTGAGTACCCATCCACTGCCCCAAAAATAACTATATTGTACCTGTCGGGAAGATAATAAAATAAAATCTAAAACACACACAAATAATTAGTATCATAAACAGGTTTAGTGTGGACCTGATGAGTTTGTGATGTGTGTCCACATGCCACAGTGACAGAGGGCCTCTGACTGAGTACTTTCTTCACACAACACAGCCCAAACTTGTCAGTGGAGAAAACCCCAAGAGAGTCCACTCGATGCATTGATGCAGTCACTCTTCTCCACTGTACACGGACGCCCATGGACACAAGTCTTCCTTTGACAAACCGAGACCCGGCTGTAGGCATTTCATTCTTTATCCGTTGGACTGCATCATCGAGCTCCTCATCAGTAACAGCACTGTACCTCTGTCGAGCAGAGAGCCCAAACTCACTCATCCGTCTGTGAACACTTCTGACTGAAACACCGAGGAACTCTGAAATACAATCTGCAGATAAATTCATGTCCAATAACTCCATCAGCCTTTCTTTGTCAATGTTGACCCCTAGGACGGCCCATCTGTCCAACTACGGTGTCCACAGTGCTTAAGACCATCTGAAGGTGCTGTGTTCTATTAGCAGTCCTGGTTAAAAAGATTAAAGTTGGCGACTAATTATTCTCACCTAATGACCTAAAATATCTATATTCTGTTCCTTGACATTTACAGGGCATTCAATAAAGTAGAATACACTTTAGCCCCCTTAGACCAAGCTCATAAGCGATGAAATACATTACAGATTCATAACAGTAAATTTGTGTAAACAATTTGATCTGTGCTGTGTATTATCTTCATTTCATTTCAGTTCATTTTGTTCACTATTAACCAAATACCATTCACACAATCTGCATCTGGAAGTAAAAAACAGACCGTTTTCTATTTTATACCAAGAACAAATAAGATAAAAGAGAAATAATCAAGACCAAAATATATGGAAAACCAGCCGAAGCTAAGCTAAAGCTAACTTATTAAACGGACTTGCTACATGTGCAGCATGTTTTCTGCAAACATACAAACATATATATATGGATCTACTGTGGCTCTAAACAAAGGTTTTTTAAATATTTTAAGAATTAATTACCTCAGCACACTCCAGTAAAGTTTCATTTCCGACGATCTGCAGCAAAGTGGATTGCTGTAAATCAAAATAGTGCAAGAGGTCAAGGGATCAGGGGGCGGGATTACTGGAAAAGTGACCAATCACAGGAGGGTCAGTGCCACCGGTAGTTCCCGCCCCCAATCCGCCAAAAGTCTTTCTAGAACCGATAATGTGCGCGTGGAGAGTTCATATCTGCTCAAGGGAATTGAAATCATTGTCTCGTGTCGACTATTGTCGTGATTGTGACTCCAAACCGGATCGTCTACAGTCTCTGTGTCTCTGTGTGGACACTGCGCTCACAGCAGACGTCTTTGTCCGCCTCCCGCTGCAGAGTCTCAGTCTCGTCTGGGACGACGCCTGCAACAATCCAGGTTTGTCCGTGTCTTTGTCTGTTTGTGAGTGTGACCACATTTTAAAAGGCTCGTGTTTTAGAGGCTTTGCTGCAGAAAAGTGTAAATGTAGTCAACGAAGAAAGTGTCGGAGCTAATCCCGTCTTCACTAGCGTTACACGTCTCTGGAGTAATCCATGTTCAAAAGGACTACATCTGCAGAGTTTGAGCTGCTTTGAAAAACAGCAGCGAGCTCATAAACTGGCGACAGGCTCAAGACACAACCACGAGGCGCTTGGCCACTTTTAAAATGTCCGCCATTGTTTTAGCCTCTACGAAAACAGTCCGGACACTTTTGTAAAAACGGACAGGGTTTGTCTGAAACTGTCCGCTCGGACTTTGTCCACGTGTCCTAATGTTTCTGACTTTACTCAACAGGTCAGAGAAAAGTAGGATATTATTGTTATTCAAAATGCACACACATAAATAAAATAGAACAAGTGTTTTTAAAGCTGCAGGACATGTTTGAATATTTGATCGAAGCTGTAAATCGTTAATTATGAGCTCATTTATACAAACTATGTGTTTGGTATGTTACAGTTAGCTTAGCCACATAGCCAGACTAATAAATCGAGCACCGAGTGATTTTTATAAAACCCAATAGATTACATAGTTAGTGTGCTGGAGTTAGTTTGCACATTAAGCAGAAATAAAGCAGTGTAAAACATGACTCTATTGTGGTCTCTGTTTAATGCCACCTCCTTTTTGATGCATTTTTAATCACAGGTCAGGTCACTTTCAAAAAGACAATATTCAAATACAATGGGTTCTTAAAGTTTAGTGCAGTTTAATGATATAAATCTTTCAATGGCAGAGTATTTACACAATGTGCTCTACTTGGTTCAAACACTTCTCTATATTCACCAGAAGAGGGCGACAAAGACATTATTTATAACTCCATGTATCAGTGTTGTTCTGGGGCTGTAACTCTAGTCCTACCAACAAGTCATCCCTTGTTGAATTTGTCCTCGACGTCTCTTTCCTTTTTATTTGGCAGTAGTCGACAGGAAACAGGGGGAGACAGCGAGGGGAGTGACACTGGGCAAATGAAACGAGCAAGACCCCCGTCTACATTGGACTTTTCACTCTGTTTCATCTTGTTTCTCTTTTCACAGTGTTCTTAGTCCAGATGAGTGAGCACGACTCGTCTAGTCTTTTCAGACTTATTTACAAGACCTTCTCTCGGTGGGACATGTTTGTAGAAAGTCTCCAAAAGGCTTCCAGAACCAATGAGCCTCTGTCAGCTCCTCTTAATGTGGAGGAGCAGCTGCTGTTCTCTGGGCTTGTCCTGGTGACTGTCTCTAAAGGAGTGCTTATTAGGCCCGAGCCGGTGATAGCCGGGAGGGCCTATTGTTTTTGCTCGGATTATTATTTTTAGGCCCGAGCCGGTGATAGCCGGGAGGGCCTATTGTTTTTGCTCGGATTATTAGGCCCGAGCCGGTGATAGCCGGGAGGGCCTATTGTTTTTGCTCGGATTATTTTTTTTTTTTTATTTTTTTTTCTGCAAAATGATCCTCAATTTGACCCAGTGAACATGCGCGAAAAGTCATTTTTATTTGGCCCAAAGTTCAAGATCGCGAAAAATTTATGTATTTAAAGTCTAAAAAAATATGAAAAATGACTCAGTGGCGACCCCTAGAAAAGTCAAAATACATTGGGCCTATGGAAAGTGAAAGTACATTTTTTCCAATGTAGAAATACAAAACTTGGTAGATCCATAGAACACCTCAGGGCAAACAGAAAAGTCTATGACAGCCACAGTCTAAACTCAACAGGAAGTCCGCCATGTGGGGTGAAAGTCGCGGCCACCTAAATCGCACCCCTTACGCCAAAAGATTCAACTCATTGTTTTTTTGTCTAAATGGCCCCAATTTTGGTGAGTATCATCTAGACACATGTGCCAACAAAAGCTGTCATTTTGTTTTTGATATCTTATCGGGTGTGGGTGTGGCAAGCCTGTAACGAGGCGGCCATTTTGTGGTAATAAATTATCCGTTAACTCTCAAACGCCTTCTCGGATCAAGTTGGACTCAAAAGGCGTTTGTGCACATTCATGACCTGAATACAAAGATATGTAAATAAAAGGGTTAGCTTTAGAAATGGCCCTCTAGCGCCACCTACAAACTTATAATGGGACCCAAGAATTTAGTATGTCATAGAGACATAAAATTTGGCACACACATCACTTATGTCATGACGAACATAAAAGCTAATGACAACCACCCCCTATTTATAAATGTGTTGCCATAGCAACGGCGCAAATATGTGGAAAAAGTCAATGGGAAGGGAAAATTTTAGTTTGTCCTAGGCAAATGAAACTTGGTACACACATCCAGCATGGGCTTATGAACATAAAAGCCAATGGGGACCACACCCTATCACACACGCGAGGCGGCCATTTTGAATTGAAAATGTGAACCGGGTTAGAATACACCTCATTTTTAAAAATTGACAGAAAATAGCCGCTTCATTCAAGAAACACCAAACTTAGGCAAAATGAGCTAAACACTTGTGTGCAAAATAGACAATGCCTTTTCTTGTTGTTTTTGCTCAATTTATATTTTTATTTAATTTTTATTTTTCTGCAAATTTTTCTGCAAAATTGTCCTTAATTTTTACCCAGTAAATGTGCAAAGTTAATTTTATTGGCCACTAAACTTAAGCCTGGCAAAATATTGATGTATCTTAAATATTTGAAAAATAATAAAAAGAAATGACTCTGTGGCGACCCTGGGAAATGAAAATACATTCGGCCTATGGAAAGTGAAAGTAATTTTTTCCAACGTGAAAAATGAAACTTGG
This sequence comes from Neodontobutis hainanensis, assembly GCA_024349245.1. Lineage (NCBI taxonomy): Eukaryota > Metazoa > Chordata > Actinopteri > Gobiiformes > Odontobutidae > Neodontobutis > Neodontobutis hainanensis. The sequence continues at coordinate 38,633 of JALDNG010000456.1, read as the reverse complement.
TACATCCATAGGACACCTCAGGCCAAACAGAAAAGTCTATGACAGCCACAGCCTAAACTCAACAGGAAGTCCGCCAGGTGGGGTGGAACACGGGACCACCTAAATTGCACCTCGGGTCAAAAGATTAAACCCAATGTGTTTTTTTCTAAAAGGCCCCAAATTTGTTGAGTATTATCTAGACACGAGTGCCAACCAAAGTTGTCATTTTGTTTTTGATACATTTACGGCTGTGGTCGTAATGAGCCTGTGAAGAGGCAGCCATTACTTTGGGAAATAAATGCCATTTACAAAATGCCAGGATCCTTCCTTTAAAGGACGCTCCTCCAGAGCCAAGACTAGAGCCTTGGAAAGCTCTTCAGAATCTTTTGGAACTCCTAAACTTGTTTTTTTAGACAAGTAATATTTACATTTTTACTTTTTAACAGGCGGGTGCAGCGATTTCTGAGCAAATCTCCAGTCAGTATTTTGTTTTTCTCGCCTTAGCCCAAACATAATCTATTATTTTTATAAGTTCAGACAGATCCCAGGAAAACCAGGGAATGTGGAGACCTTTAACTCTAAATACAAGGTGGTGTAGCAGGCCCCAGCAGTAGCACAGGCCCGAGATGATGAAGCAGGCTCCAGCCAGAAAAAGATTCAAGCAGAGGCACAGGCCCGGTTATTTGACATTACTGTGAAGTTTACGCTTTAAAGCACGAAATGCATTCCTCCGAATACATGTGTCCTCGCGGTCGCAAGGGTGGCGAGGGCCTTTATCGCCGCTTGCGGCTTTAATTTTTTTTTTTTTTTTTTTTTTTTTTTTTTTTTTTTTATTTTTCTGCAAAATGATCCTTAATTTGACCCAGTGAACATGCACGAAAAGTCATTTTTATTGGGCCCAAAGTTCAAGGTCGGCGAAAAATTTATGTATTTGAAGTCCCCGAAAAAAAAATATGAAAAATGACTCAGTGGCGACCCCTAGAAAAGTCAAAATACATTGGGCCTATGGAAAGTGAAAGTACATTTTTTCCAATATAGAAATACAAAACTTGGTACATCCATAGAACACCTCAGGGCAAACAGAAAAGTCTATGACAGAAACAGCCTAAACCAAACAGGAAGTCCGCCATGTAGGGTAAAAGGCGCGACCAACTAAATCGTACCCCTCGCGTCAAAAGATTAAACCCAATGTGTTTTCATCTAAATGGCCCCAATTTTGGTGAGTATCATCTAGACACATGTGCCAACCAAAGTTGTCATTTTATTTTTGATATCTTATCGGGTGGGGGTGTGGCAAGCCTGTAACGAGGCGGCCGTTTTGTGAAAATAAAATATCCCTTAACTCTCAAACGCCTTCTCGGATCAAGTTGGACCCAAAAGGCGTTTGTGCACATTCACGAGCTGAACACAAAGATATGTAAATAAAAGGGTTTGCTTTAGAAATGGCCCTCTAGCGCCCCTACAAACTTATAATTGGACCCAAGGATTTAGTTTGTCAAAGAGACATAAAATTTGGTACACACATCACTTATGTCATGACGAACATAAAAGCCAATGACAACCACCTCCTATTTATAAATGTGTTGCCATAGCAACGCGCAAAAATGTGGAAAAAGTCAATGGGAAGGGAAAATTTTAGTTTGTCCTAGGCAAATGAAACTTGGTACACACATCCATCATGGGATTATGAACATAAAAGCCAATGGGGACCACTCCCTATCACACACGAGAAGCGGCCATTTTGAATTGAAAATGTGAACCGGGTTAGAATACACCTCACTTTTAAAAATTGACAGAAAATAGCTGCTTCATTCCACAAACACCAAACTTAGGCAAAGTGAGCTAAACACACGTGTGCAAAATAGACAGCGCCTTTTCTTGTTGTTTTTGCTCAATTTATATTTTTATTTAATTTTTATTTTTCTGCAAATTTTTCTGCAAAATTATCCTTAATTTTGACCCAGTAAATGTGCAAAAAGTAAATTTTATTGGCCACTAAACTTAAGCCTGGCGAAATATTGATGTATCTTAAGTATTTGAAAAAATAATAAAAGAAATGACTCAGTGGCGACCCTGGAAAATGAAATTACATTCGGCCTATGGAAAGTGAAAGTAATTTTTTCCAACGTAGAAAAATGAAACTTGGTACATCCATAGGACACCTCAGGGCAAACAGAAAAGTCTATGACAGCCACAGCCTAAACTCAACAGGAAGTCCACCAGGTGGGGTGGAACACGGGACCACCTAAATCGCACCTCGGGTCAAAAGATTAAACCCAATGTGTTTTTTCTAAAAGGCCCCAAATTTGTTGAGTATTATCTAGACACGAGTGCCAACCAAAGTTGTCATTTTGTTTTTGATACATTTACGGCTGTGGTCGTAATGAGCCTGTGAAGAGGCAGCCATTTCTTTGGGAAATAAATGCCATTTACAAAATGCCAGGATCCTTCCTTTAGAGGACGCTTCTCCAGAGCAAAGACTAGAGCCTTGGAAAGCTCTTCAGAATCTTTTGGAACTTGTAAACCTGTTTTTAGACAAGTAATATTTACATTTTTACTTTTTAACAGGCGGGTGCAGCGATTTCTGAGCAAATCTCCACTCAGTATTTTGTTTTTCTCGCCTTAGCCCAAACATAATCTATTATTTTTATAAGTTCAGACAGATCCCAGGAAAACCAGGGAATGTGGAGACCTTTAACTCTAAATACAAGGTGGTGTTGCAGGCCCCAGCAGTAGCACAGGCCGAGATGATGAAGCAGGCTTCAGTCAGAAGAAGATTCAAGCAGAGGAACAGGCCCGGTTATTTGACATTATCGTGAAGTTTACGCTTTAAAGCATGAAATGCATTCCTCCGAGTACATGTGTCCCATGGTCGCAAGGGAGGCGAGGGCCTTTATCGCCGCTATGCTTTAATTTTTTTATTTTTTTTTATTTATTTATTTTTTTTTCTGCAAAATGATCCTTAATTTGACCCAGTGAACATGCACGAAAAGTCATTTTTATTGGGCCCAAAGTTCAGGGTCGTGAAAAATTTATGTTTTTGAAGTCCCGAAAAAAATATGAAAAATGACTCAGTGGCGACCCCTAGAAAAGTCAAAATACATTGGGCCTATGGAAAGTGAAAGTACATTTATTCCAATGTAGAAATACAAAACTTGGTAGATCCATAGAACACCTCGGGGCAAACAGAAAAGTCTATGACAGCCACAGCGTAAACTCAACAGGAAGTCCGCCATGTGGGGTGAAAGGCGCGGCCACCTAAATCGCACCTCTTACGCCAAAAGATTCAACTCATTGTGTTTTTGTCTAAATGGCCCCAATTTTGGTGAGTATCATCTAGACACATGTGCCAACAAAACTTGTCATTTTGTTTTTGATATCTTATCGGGTGTGGGTGTGGCAAGCCTGTAACGAGGCGGACATTTTTGTGGTAATAAATTATCCCTTAACTCGCAAACGCCTTCTCGGATCAAGTTGGACCCAAAAAGGCGTTTGTGCACATTCATGACCTGAACACAAAGATATGTCAATAAAAGGGTTAGCTTTAGAAATGGCCCTCTAGCGCCACCTACAAACTTATAATGGGACCCAAGAATTTAGTTTGTCATGGAGACATGAATTTGGTACACACATCACTTATGTCATGACGAACATAAAAGCCAATGACAACCACCCCCTATTTATAAATGTGTTGCCATAGCAACGGCGCAAATATGTGGAAAAAGTCAATGGGAAGGGAAAATTTTAGTTTGTCCTAGGCAAATGAAACTTGGTACACACATCCAGCATGGGCTCATGAACAAAAAAGCCAATGGGGACCACACCCTAACACACACAAGAAGGCAGCCATTTTGAATTAAAAATGTGAACCGCCTTAGAATACACCTCACTTTTAAAAATTGATAGAAAATAGCTGCTTCATTCCACAAACACCAAACTTAGGCAAAATGAGCTAAACACTTGTGTGCAAAATAGACAATGCCTTTTCTTGTTGTTTTTGCTCAATTTATATTTTTATTTTTTTATTTTTCTGCAAATTTTTCTGCAAAATTATCCTTAATTTTGACCCAGAAAATGTGCATAAAAAGTAAATTTTATTGGCCACTAAACTCAAGCCTGGCAAAATATTGATGTATCTTAAGTATTTGAAAAAATAATAAAAGAAATGACTGGTGGCGACCCTGGAAAATGAAAATACATTCAGCCTATGGAAAGTGAAAGTATTTTTTTAATGTAGGAAAATGAAACTTGGTACATCCATAGGACACCTCAGGGCAAACAGAAAAGTCTATGACAGCAACAGCCTAAACTGAACAGGAAGTCCACCATGTGGGGTGAAAGGTGCGACCAACTAAATCGCACTCGCGTCAAAAGGTTAAACCCAATGTGTTTTCATCTAAATGGCCCCAAATTTAGTGAGTATCATCTAGACACATGTGCCAACCAAAGTTGTCATTTTGTTTTTGATATCTTATCGGGTGTGGGTGTGGCAAGCGTGTAACGGTGGCCATTTTGTGAAAATAAAATATCCTTAACTCTCAAACGCTTCTCGGATCAAGTTGGACCCAAAAGGCGTTTGTGCACATTCATGACCTGAACACAAAGATATGTCAATAAAAGGGTTAGCTTTAGAAATGGCCCTCTAGCACCACCTACAAACTTATAATGGGACCCAAGAATTTAGTTTGTCATAGAGACATGGAATTTGGTACACCCATCTCTTATGTCATGACAAACATAAAAGCCAATGACAACCACCCCTATCTACAAATGTGTTGCCATAGCAACGCAAATATGTGGAAAAAGTCAATGGGAAGGGAAAATTTTAGTTTGTCCTAGGCAAATGAAACTTGGTACACACATCCAGTATGGGCTTATGAATATAAAAGCCAATGGGGACCACACCCTATCACACACGAGAAGGCGGCCATTTTTAATTGAAAATGTGAACCGGCTTAAAATACACCTCACTTTTAAGAATTGACAGAAAATAGCTGCTTCATTCCACAAACACCAAACTTAGGCAAAATGAACTAAACACACGTGTGGTAAATAGACAATGCCTTTTGTTGTTGTTTTTGCTCAATTTATATTTTTATTTAATTTTTATTTTTCTGCAAATTTTTCTGCAAAATTATCCTTAATTTTGACCCAGTAAATGTGCACAAAAGTACATTTTATTGGCCACTAAAAGTAAGCCTGGCGAAATATTGATGTATCTTAAGTATTTGAAAAAATAATAAAAGAAATGACTCAGTGGCGACCCTGGAAAATGAAAATGCCATTCGCCTATGGAAAGTGAAAGTAATTTTTTCCAACGTAGGAAAATGAAACTTAGTACATTTCTAGGACACCTCAGGCCAAACAGAAAAGTCTATGACAGCAACAGCCTAAACTGAACAGGAAGTCCACCATGTGGGGTGAAAGGCGCGCCACCTAAATCGCACCCCTTACGCCAAAAGATTCAACTCAAAGTGTTTTAATCTAAACGGCCTAATATCTGGTGAGTATTATCTAGACACGAGTGCCAATAAAGTTTTCAGTTTGTTTTTGATACATTTGTGGCTGTGGTTGTAATGAGCCTGGGAAGAGGCAGCCATTTCTTTGGGAAATAAATGCCATTTACCAAATGCCAGGATGCTTCCTTTGGAGGAGGCTCCTCCAGAGCCAAGACTAGAGTCTTGTAAAACTCCTTAGAATCTTTTGGAACTGGTAAACATGTTATTTTAGACAACTAATATTTACATTTTTACTTTTTAACAGGCGGGTGCAGCGCTTTCTGAGTCATTGCAAATCTCCAGCCTGTACTTTTCTCGCCTCAGCCCAAGCATAATCTTTTATTTTCAAAAGTTTAGACAGATCCCATGAAAACCAGGGAATGTGGAGACCTTTAACTCTAAATTACAAGGTGGTGTAGCAGGCCCCAGCAGTAGCACAGGCCCGAGGTGATGAAGCAGGCTCCAGCCAGAAGAAGATTCAAGCAGAGGCACAGGCCCGGTTATTTGACATTATCGTGAAGTTTACGCTTTAAAGCACGAAATGCAATCCTCCGAGTACATGTGTCCCCGCGGTCGCAAGGGAGGCGAGGGCCTTTATCGCCGCTTGCGGCTTTAATTGTTTTTGTCTTTTGTATTTAAGATGTCTTTTTGGTCAGAGACCATAAGAGATTGGAAAAAAGACCAGTAAATTAAGAACCTTACCGTGGGACTCATCTACGTCTTCACCATAACAAACCAGTACATCCAGGGCTTTCAGAAATGAAAATGTCTCGTACTCTTTCAGACGGGTAGTATTTAGTGGCCCGACATGCAATTAACTAACCAAAATAAAAATGTTAATGATGAAGGTTGCGTTATTTTTAGGCCCGAGCCGGTGATAGCCGGGAGGGCCTATTGTTTTTGCTCGGATTTTTTTTTTTTTTTTTTTTTTTTTATTTTTCTGCAAAATGATCCTCAATTTGACCCAGTGAACATGCGCGAAAAGTCATTTTTATTTGGCCCAAAGTTCAAGATCTGCGAAAAATTTATATATTTGAAGTCGCCGAAAAAAAAATATGAAAAATGACTCAGTGGCGACCCCTAGAAAAGTCAAAATACATTGGGCCTATGGAAAGTGAAAGTACATTTTTTCCAATGTTGAAATACAAAACTTGGTAGATCCATAGAACACCTCGGGGCAAACAGAAAAGTCTATGACAGCCACAGCGTAAACTCAACAGGAAGTCCGCCATGTGGGGTGAAAGTCGCGGCCACCTAAATCGCACCCCTTACGCCAAAAGATTCAACTCATTGTTTTTGGTCTAAATGGCCCCAATTTTGGTGAGTATCATCTAGACACATGTGCCAACAAAAGCTGTCATTTTGTTTTTGATATCTTATCGGGTGTGGGTGTGGCAAGCCTGTAACGAGGCGGCCATTTTTGTGGTAATAAATTATCCGTTAACTCTCAAACGCCTTCTCGGATCAAGTTGGACCCAAAAGGCGTTTGTGCACATTCATGACCTGAACACAAAGATATGTAAATAAAAGGGTTTGCTTTAGAAATGGCCCTCTAGCGCCACCTACAAACTTATAATGGGACCCAAGAATTTAGTATGTCATAGAGACATAAAATTTGGCACACATCACTTATGTCATGACGAACATAAAAGCTAATGAAAACCACCCCTATTTATAAATGTGTTGCCATAGCAGCGGCGCAAATATGTGGAAAAAGTCAATGGGAAGGGAAAATTTTAGTTTGTCCTAGGCAAATGAAACTTGGTACACACATCCAGTATGGGCTTATGAACATAAAAGCCAATAGGGACCACACCCTATCACACACGAGAAGGCGGCCATTTTGAATTGAAAATGTGAACCGGGTTAGAATACACCTCACTTTTAAAAATTGACAGAAAATAGCTGCTTCATTCAAGAAACACCAAACTTAGGCAAAATGAGCTAAACACTTGTGTGCAAAATAGACAATGCCTTTTCTTGTTGTTTTTGCTCAATTTATATTTTTATTTAATTTTTATTTTTCTGCAAATTTTTCTGCAAAATTGTCCTTAATTTTGACCCAGTAAATGTGCGCAAAGTTAATATTATTGGCCACTAAACTTAAGCCTGGCGAAATATTGATGTATCTTAAGTATTTGAAAAAATAATAAAAGAAATGACTCAGTGGCGACCCTGGGAAATGAAAATACATTCGGCCTATGGAAAGTGAAAGTAATTTTTTCCAACGTAGAAAAATGAAACTTGGTACATCCATAGGACACCTCAGGCCAAACAGAAAAGTCTATGACAGCCACAGCCTAAACTCAACAGGAAGTCCGCCAGGTGGGGTGGAACACGGACCACCTAAATTGCACCCCTCGGGTCAAAAGATTAAACCCAATGTGTTTTTTCTAAAAGGCCCCAAATTTGTTGAGTATTATCTAGACACGAGTGCCAACCAAAGTTGTCATTTTGTTTTTGATACATTTACGGCTGTGGTCGAATGAGCCTGTGAAGAGGCAGCCATTACTTTGGGAAATAAATGCCATTTACAAAATGCCAGGATCCTTCCTTTAAAGGACGCTCCTCCAGAGCCAAGACTAGAGCCTTGGAAAGCTCTTCAGAATCTTTTGGAACTTGTAAACTTGTTTTTTTAGACAAGTAATATTTACATTTTTACTTTTTAACAGGCGGGTGCGGCGATTTCTGAGCAAATCTCCAGTCAGTATTTTGTTTTTCTCGCCTCAGCCCAAACATAATCTATTATTTTTATAAGTTCAGACAGATCCCAGGAAAACCAGGGAATGTGGAGACCTTTAACTCTAAATACAAGGTGGTGTAGCAGGCCCCAGCAGTAGCACAGGCCCGAGATGATGAAGCAGGCTCCAGCCAGAAGAAGATTCAAGCAGAGGAACAGGCCCAGTTATTTGACATTACTGTGAAGTTTACGCTTTAAAGCACGAAATGCATTCCTCCGAATACATGTGTCCCCACGGTCGCAAGGGAGGCGAGGGCCTTTATCGCCGCTTGCGGCTTTAATTTTATTTATTTTTTTCATCCAAGACACGACTCACAGACGGAGGAGGTGGGGGTATAATATTCTCATTACATTTTAGTAACTATTGTGTACAATATACTCGACATGTTGCTAAATAATGGGTTATTTTTTAACATGTCTGTGAAGGTTCTGCAAGGTTAAAGCAAAGGAATCTGGACGAGGTTTTTAAGGTGAAGATGTTTCTTCTCTTATCCCAAGAGCCTGTTTTTTTTTTTTTTTTTTTTTTTTTTTTTTTTTCTGCTTAGTTCAACTGGTTGAACCCAAGTTAGAGAGATGTTGAGAACTTGTGTTAATGTGACCTTTTTCTCACTTTTACATTTGTCTCTTACAGAGAAATAAGGGATCCTTGGTCAGAAGCAAATTCTAATTAAATAAAGAAGCTGACGACAGCCACTGCTTCTATAATGCACACGTGCGACCAGTGTGGGAACAAGTTTACCACTGTGCAGTGTCTCAAAAGACACCAGCTCATCCACACTGGAGAGAAGCCTTACAGCTGTGACCAGTGTGGGAACAAGTTTACCACTGTGCAGGGTCTCAAAAGACACAAGTGCATCCACACTGGAGAGAGGCCTTACAGTTGTGACCCATGTGGGAAGACATTTTCACATTCAGGTCATTTAAAAAAAACCCAGCTCATCCACACTGGAGAGAAGCCTTACAGCTGTGACCTGTGTGGGAAGACATTTTCACAGGCAGGTCATTTCAAACAACACCAGCTCATTCACACTGGAGAGAAGCCTTACAGCTGTGATCTGTGTGGGAAGACATTTTCACAGGCAGGTCATTTCAAACAACACCAGCTCATCCACACTGGAGAGAAGCCTTACAGCTGTGACCAGTGTGGGAAGAAATTTTCACAAGTAGGTACTTTAAAACAACACCAGCGCATCCACACTGGAGAAAAGCCTTACAGCTGTGACCAGTGTGGGAAGACATTTTCACATTCAGGACATTTCAAACTACACCAGCTCATTCACACTGGAGAGAAGCCTTACAGCTGTGACCTGTGTGGGAAGACATTTTCACAGGCAAGTAATTTAAAACTACACCAGCGCAGCCACACTGGAGAGAAGCCTTACAGCTGTGACCTGTGTGGGAAGACATTTTCACAGGCAGGTAGTTTAAAACTACACCAGCGCAGCCACACTGGAGAGAAGCCTTACAGCTGTGACCAGTGTGGGAAGACATTTTCACAGGCAAGTAATTTAAAAAAACACCAGCTCATCCACACTGGAGAGAAGCCCTACACCTGTGACCAGTGTGGGAAGACATTTTCACGAGCAGGTCATTTAGAACAACACCAGCTCATCCACACTGGACACAGACCGTACTATTGTGACTATTGTGGAAAGACATTTAGATATTCAAGTTCTTTTAGGACACATTACCTTGAACACACTCGAGAGTTGGTGATACCATGTGAGCTGTGTGGAGAGATATTTTACTCTAAACAGACTTCTTCTCAACACCTAAAGAAACACACTGAGGTGGAAATGGGGAAGTGTGGACCACAATGAGACTCTGAATCCTGAAGTTTTTATAGGTGTACATTATGCCTGCCTCTCAGCTCCAGGGTCTTGGATGGACGTGTAATGAGCTGAAGTGTCAGTCATAGATGTGAGTAGGTTTATGTGTATATGCCACTAAGTGTACAGGACAGAGTGTCCCTGAACAATGATTAGATGTAGTGCAAAGTGATGTCTTTGTCTAGTTTGGATTAGCATGGTGCTAATGGGAGATACAGCTAAAGACATTAAGTCATAAGTGTGTGTGGATAAGCATATGAACTGGAGCAGGAGTGAGAGCATATGATTTTCAATTAATATAAAACATTTAGACATTTACATTTAGTCATTTAGCAGACACTTTTATCCAATGCGACTTACAAGTGAAGAAAATAATAGAAGCAATTTTAACAACACAAGGTAACATAAAGCATAAGTGCACAAAAACTAGTCAGTTGCAACCCAGCACAGTATCCACAGCTAAGAATAGGATTTTTTTTTTTTTTTTTTTTTTAATGGAGTAGGAATCAATCGAAAGGAATTAGAATTCAGTGTTTGTCAGTCAGGTGTTGATGGAAGAGATGTGTTTTCAGGCGTATTTTAAATGTAAATGTGTGGTCTAATGATTTATATAATCATATACTGTATATAACTATTTTATTGTTGCATACAAAAAAAAACATCCAGGCACAACATTTCCAAACCAACATTTATGTGAGGACCTGATATAATTCTCAAAAGACCAGATTTGAAACAGACTCAGGTTTGATTAAAGCTCAGTGTCTGAGCTGATGTCCAGCCTCAGAGGGACTCTCGTTCTGAACAGACCAGACTTTTACAGCGGGACATTACAGCACAAGTGGATTCAATAGCTTCAAGAGAAACAAATGGATTTTCTCCAAACCTCTTTAAAATAATGGATCTAATCTAGATCCATAACCAGGCACAACTCTTTTTTCTACTTATCTTTTACTTTATTTTATATTTTGTATGTTTAAAAAAAAAAAAATACAAATATGGGTTTTTTTTTCAATAGCTTTCAGGTCATGTGACCTAGTCACTTCCACTCACCCTGTATTCAGAACTAGCCTAGTACCATGCACATGTATGAAAAAAAAATTGTTTTCTACTGATTTAGTTTGGTTTTAGGCACTGCTTGCTTTGTTTTCTATCACACCAACACAATGCATGTGTTTATTTACAAGATTCTTAAGCCTTATATAATCTTTTATAATTACATTTTATTGTACCCAATTGTTTAAGTCGCACGTTTAACAAATAAAAGTTGTCAGGTCACAGTCGCAGCTGAGGATAAGAGCTGATGAAATGTGGAAACAGGAAGTGGAATGTCAAGTTCTTGTTCTTTACAGATGTATAATAACTTCAGGTTTAAATGTAAAGAGATTTTTGAGTTTACAGTTCCTGTTGTCTACAATAAATATGGCCAACACTTCACTTTGTCAATTTGACAAATAAAAATAAATGTCTAAAACACAATATATGGTCTTTTTTATTTCAATAGAACAGCATTTACACACAAACACTTTGGAGGTAAAAATATCTGTAGGTTTCTGTGGAAATATGAACATGATGCACACAGCACCAACTCAGGGCCTTTGAAAATAAAAATAACTAGCTTTAATAATTTTTTTTTTGGTATATATTTTAAGTGTGGTTTTATTTTGGATAGTTTATATAAAATGTTCAATACACATTGTTAGAACTAAACTTAAACTATGTCTATCTGACTCCTATACTTTTACATAAACTTAATTAAGCTTTAGTCTAACAATTGGAGAATTTTTCAGCTGATCCTCAAGTGAAAAAAGCCCAGCTTCATTGATGTACAACAGAATTATAAAATCCTCTGGAAACTATTACAAGGCCGAGCATTTGCACATTGCATCATTTTCTATTTTTCTTAATAAATATTTATCTGTAAAACACTGAACTTTAAAGACTCTAATATTTCTACAGCTTTGTCCAGAACATCATTTTGAAACTTACTGATACAAAGAAAAGAAATGTAGACAGTGTCTTAACAAAGGTCCCAGAGATAAACAACAGACTCACACTTTACACAGCTCCACGTCTGTCCAGACCAGACCAGGACTCAGCTGGTCCTGATCTGGTCTGGTTAGGTCTGGGCTAGTCCTGGTCTGGTCTGGTCTAGTCCTGTCTGGTCTGGTTAGGTCTGCTGCTGGTCTGGTCTAGTCCTGGTCTGGTCTGGTTAGGTCTGCTGCTGGTCTGGTCTGGTTAGGTCTGGTCTGGTCTGCTGCTGGTCTGGCCTGGTCTAGTCCTGGTCTGGTCTGCTGCTGGTCTGGTCTAGTCCTGGTCTGGTCTTCTGCTGGTCTGGTCTAGTCCTGGTCTGGTCTGGTCTAGTCCTGGTCTGGTCTGGTCTGGTTAGGTCTGCTGCTGGTCTGGTCTGCTGCTGGTCTGGTCTAGTCCTGGTCTGGTCTGGTTAGGTCTGGTCTAGTCCTGGTCTGGTCTGGTCTAGTCCTGGTCTGGTCTGGTTAGGTCTGGTCTAGTCCTGTTCTGGTCTGGTCTGCTGCTGGTCTGGTCTAGTCCTGGTCTGGTCTGGTCTGGTCCTGGTCTGGTCTGGTTAGGTCTGCTGCTGGTCCTGGTCTGGTTAGGTCTGGTCTAGTCCTGGTCTGGTCTGCTGCTGGTCTGGTCTAGTCCTGGTCTTCTGCTGGTCTGGTCTGGTCTGCTGCTGGTCTGGTCTAGTCCTGGTCTGGTCCTGGTCTGGTTAGGTCTGGTCTAGTCCTGGTCTGGTCTAGTCCTGGTCTGGTCTAGTCCTGGTCTGGTCTGGTTAGGTCTGCTGCTGGTCTGCTGCTGGTCTGGTCTGGTTAGGTCTGGTCTAGTCCTGGTCTGGTCTAGTCCTGGTCTGGTCCTGGTCTGGTCTGCTGCTGGTCTGTTGGTTTAAACACCAACACTGCCACTGACACTCTGTGCTCCACTCTTACATCCTGCTTGGACAACCTATGCCCTCTTATATCCAGACCAGCTCGTACATCCTCGTCTGCCCCTGGTTATCCCATGTTCTACGTGAGCATCGCACCAGCCTCCGGTCAGCTGAGAGAAAATGACTCAAGTCAAAAGATCTCACTGACCTCTCTATCTCCCAGTCTCTCCTCTCTAATTTCTCTGCTGAAGTCACCTCTGCAAAAACCATCTACTACCATTCTAAGTTAATCAACTCACCTGACTCACGCACTCTCTTTAAAACCTTCTCTGCCCTCCTTTGTCCGCCTGCTCCCCCTCCTTCATCAGAGTTAACAGCTGATGATTTTGCATCTTTCTTTGTAAAGAAAACAACTGCCATCAGCAGTCAGTTTTCTGCGCCAGCACCTGTTGAACTCTTTCACACCTGATACGTGTTTGCTCCCCTCTTTTTCTCCTCTAACTGAAGCGGACGTTTCCAAGGTCATTAGTTCTAACCATCCTACCACCTGTCCGCTAGATCCCATCCCCACACATCTCCTTCAGGCCATCTCTCCATCTGTTGTGCCTGCTCTCACCCACATCATCAACTCATCTCTCTCCACTGGGTCATTCCCCACAGCTTTCAAAGAGGCCCGCATCACACCACTACTGAAGAAACCCACTCTCAACCCTACACTGTTAGAAAACTACAGACCGGTTTCCCTCCTTCCCTTTACTGCCAAAGCTCTGGAGCGAGTTGTGTTTAACCAGCTCTCCTCCTTTCTCACACGAAACAACCTCCTGGACCAGAACCAGTCTGGGTTCAAGAGCGGACACTCCACAGAAACTGCACTGCTCTCAGTCATCGAAGCCCTGAGACTGGCAAAGGCAACATCCAAGTCCTCTGTCCTCATCTTACTGGATCTGTCTGCTGCCTTTGACACTGTTAACCATCACATCCTCTTGTCTTCTCTCAGGGCGATGGGTGTGAGTCACTATTACTTGCGATATGGATTGATTTTTAGTCGGACTAGAATTTCAATAAATCTAGAGATGTAAATGTTGCTAAAGATGAAACGTAAAGTAACTGTGCCAAGCGTTTGCATTGCTAGCGGCGTTTTGTGATGTTAATCAGGCTAGTTTGGATTCCATGATTTACAAGCCTCTACCTAAAACAAAGAAATAAAATAAATTGTTAATGCAGACAACATTGCAGTGTCCAATGCTTAATTTGTTGAACTGTTATTTAATCTGAATGGTTTATGTTGGCAGCAAATACTGCTCAGTCAGCTCCAGCCTACAATCACAACAGTGTGTACAACTGTAATTGTTGTAATTCTCCATGTTTTTACAGCTTTAAATTTAAAGATAAAAGAGAAGATATTCTTGAGATTTAAGAAAAGACTCATAGCCATGAACCAACATCTCGCCTGTTCACTGTCCGTCTAGCTGAACACAGAAGTGACACGTCTCGTGAGGACAGCGCACGGTCATTGAAAAGTAACACGTTTTTGTATTTCCAATTTGATCCATGGTTAATGCTTTTAGTGATTTATTGAAAGGTATCGGTTCCCTTTCTGTGTACACTGATCATAATTAATAGTTTGTGTATTTCTCTGATTCATTTTTCATCCTGTGACTCTTTTCGGTATAGTGGTTAACGGTGGAATGGATAATCTGCTGCACTGTAATATTCTGCAAGAAGAAAGTGTTTGACATTGGTCATTTTCTCTGTCACTTGTTACTTGATTATGATTGTCTCATGTATCCACACGTCTCACTTGTTTGTCAGTGTGTCCGCAAAACAAGGAAGTAACATGTTGATAAGGAATCAATACATTACTCAGGAGATCAACCTTCAACCTCGTTTTCTCCATTAAATATTAAGGTCAGACACATCTTTTTAGCATGCATGTGGATACGGCTGGTATTTACACACATTTTTGTACAGCCCAATATCACAACAACAGCGCCTCAAAGGGCTTAACAGACTGCACTAGACAACACCCCTGTCCTTAGACCCTCCATCAGGGGGAGGAAAAACTCCAAAAAAAACCCAGCCGGGAAAAAAGAGAAACCTCAGGGAGAACCACAGAAGGAGGGATCCACTCCCAGGACGGACAGGCCGTGCACGAATGTGTAATAGTCCAGCCTGGATGTGACAAATGCATGAATGAGAATTTCAGCATCAGCTAAAGAGAAACAGGAGGGAGTTTTTGAGATATTCCTCAAGTGAAAAAAGCCCAGCTTCATTGATGTACAACAGAATAAAATCCTCTGGAAACTATTACAAGGCCGAGCATTTGCACATTGCATCATTTTCTATTTTTCTTAATAAATATTTATCTGTAAAACACTGAACTTTAAAGACTCTAATATTTCTACAGCTTTGTCCAGAACATCATTTTGAAACTTACTGATACAAAGAAAACAAATGTAGACAGTGTCTTAACAAAGGTCCCAGAGATAAACAACAGACTCACACTTTACACAGCTCCACGTCTGTCCAGACCAGGACCAGGACTCAGCTGGTCCTGGTCTGGTCTGGTTAGGTCTGGTCTGGTTAGGTCTGGTCTAGTCCTGGTCTGGTCTGGTTAGGCCTGGTCTAGTCCTGGTCTGGTCTGGTTAGGTCTGGTCTAGTCCTTGTCTGGTCTGGTCTAGTCCTGGTCTGGTCTAGTCCTGGTCTGGTCTGGTCTGGTCCTGGTCTGGTCTGGTTAGGTCTGCTGCTGGTCTGGTCTGGTTAGGTCTGGTCTAGTCCTGGTCTGGTCTGCTGCTAGTCTGGTCTAGTCCTGGTCTGGTCTTCTGCTGGTCCTGGTCTGGTCTGGTTAGGTCTGCTGCTGGTCTGGTCTGGTCTGGTCTGGTCTGGTCCTGGTCTGGTCTGGTTAGGTTTGGTCTAGTCCTGGTCTGGTCTAGTCCTGGTCCTGGTCTGGTCTGCTGCTGGTCTGGTCTGGTTAGGTCTGCTGCTGGTCTGGTCTAGTCCTGGTCCTGGTCTGGTCTTCTGCTGGTCTGGTCTGGTCTGGTTAGGTCTGGTCTAGTCCTGGTCTGGTCTGGTCTGGTCTAGTCCTGGTCTAGTCCTGGTCTGGTCTGGTCTAGTCCTGGTCTGGTCTGGTTAGGTCTGGTCTAGTCCTGGTCTGGTCTAGTCCTGGTCTGGTCTTCTGCTGGTCTAGTCCTGGTCTGGTCTAGTCCTGGTCTGGTCTGGTCTTGTCCTGGTCTGGTCTGGTTAGGTCTGGTCTAGTCCTGGTCTGGTCTAGTCCTGGTCTGGTTAGGTCTGGTCTAGTCCTGGTCTGGTCTGGTCTGGTCTGGTCTAGTCCTGGTCTGGTCTGGTCTGGTTAGGTCTGGTCTAGTCCTGGTCTGGTCTGGTCCTGGTCTGGTTAGGTCTGGTCTAGTCCTGGTCTGGTTAGGTCTGGTCTAGTCCTGGTCTGGTCTGGTCTGGTCTAGTCCTGGTCTGGTCTAGTCCTGGTCTGGTCTGGTCCTGGTCCTGGTCTGGTCTGGTTAGGTCTGGTCTAGTCCTGGTCTGGTCTGGTCTAGTCCTGGTCTGGTCTGGTCTGGTCTGGTCTAGTCCTGGTCTGGTCTGGTCCTGGTCTGGTTAGGTCTGGTCTAGTCCTGGTCTGGTCTAGTCCTGGTCCTGGTCTGGTCTGCTGCTGGTCTGGTCTGGTTAGGTCTGCTGCTGGTCTGGTCTGGTCCTGGTCCTGGTCTGGTCTTCTGCTGGTCTGGTTTAGTCCTGGTCTGGTCTGGTCTAGTCCTGGTCTAGTCCTGGTCTGGTCTGCTGCTGGTCTGGTCTAGTCCTGGTCTGGTCTAGTCCTGGTCTGGTCTGGTTAGGTCTGCTGCTGGTCTGGTCTGGTCTAGTCCTGGTCTGGTCTAGTCCTGGTCTGGTCTGGTCTGGTCCTGGTCTTGTCTGGTTAGGTCTGCTGCTGGTTAGGTCTGGTCTGGTCCTGGTCTGGTCTGGTCTGGTCTGGTTAGGTCTGGTCTAGTCCTGGTCTGGTCTGGTCTTGTCCTGGTCTGGTCTGGTTAGGTCTGGTCTAGTCCTGGTCTGGTCTGGTCCTGGTCTGGTCTGGTTAGGTCTGGTCTAGTCCTGGTCTGGTCTGGTTAGGTCTGGTCTAGTCCTGGTCTGGTCTAGTCCTGGTCTGGTCTTCTGCTGGTCTGGTCTGCTGCTGGTCTGGTCTAGTCCTGGTCTAGTCCTGGTCTGGTCTGGTCCTGGTCTGGTCTGGTTAGGTCTGGTCTAGTCCTGGTCTGGTCTGCTGCTGGTCTGGTCTGGCCTGGTCCTGGTCTGGTTAGGTCTGGTCTAGTCCTGGTCTGGTCTGGTTAGGTCTGGTCTAGTCCTGGTCTGGTCTGGTTAGGTCGTGTCTAGTCCTGGTCTGGTCTGGTCCTGGTCTGGTCTAGTCCTGGTCTGGTCTTGTCTGGTTAGGTCGTGTCTAGTCCTGGTCTGGTCTGGTCTGGTCTGGTCTAGTCCTGGTCTGGTCTGGTCTGGTCTGGTTAGGTCTGGTCTAGTCCTGGTCCTGGTTAGGTCTGGTCTGGTCCTGGTCTGGTCTGGTTAGGTCTGGTCTGGTCCTGGTCTGGTCCTGGTCTGGTGGTTAGGTCTGGTCTGGTCCTGGTCTGGTCTGGTTAGGTCTGGTCTAGTCCTGGTCTGGTCTGGTCTTGTCCTGGTCTGGTCTGGTTAGGTCTGGTCTAGTCCTGGTCTGGTCTGGTCCTGGTCTGGTCTGGTTAGGTCTGGTCTAGTCCTGGTCTGGTCTGGTTAGGTCTGGTCTAGTCCTGGTCTGGTCAGTCCTGGTCTGGTCTTCTGCTGGTCTGGTCTGCTGCTGGTCTGGTCTAGTCCTGGTCTAGTCCTGGTCTGGTCTGGTCCTGGTCTGGTCTGGTTAGGTCTGGTCTAGTCCTGGTCTGGTCTGCTGCTGGTCTGGTCTGGCCTGGTCCTGGTCTGGTCTGTTAGGTCTGGTCTAGTCCTGGTCTGGTCTGGTTAGGTCTGGCTCTAGTCCTGGTCTGGTCTGGTTAGGTCGTGTCTAGTCCTGGTCTGGTCTGGTCCTGGTCTGGTCAGTCCTGGTCTGGCCCAGTCCTGGTCTGGTCTTGTCTGGTTAGGCCGTGTCTAGTCCTGGTCTGGTCTGGTCTGGTCTGGTCTGGCCCAGTCCTGGTCTGGTCTGGTCTGGTTAGGTCTGGTCTAGTCCTGGTCTGGTCTGGTTAGGTCTGGTCTGGTCCTGGTCTGGTCTGGTTAGGTCTGGTCTGGTCCTGGTCTGGTCTGGTCTGGTCTGGTCTGGTTAGGTCTGGTCTGGTTAGGTCTGGTCTAGTCCTGGTCTGGTCTGGTCTGGTCCTGGTCTGGTCCTGGTCTGGTCTGGTTAGGTCTGGTCTGGTCCTGGTCTGGTCCTGGTCTGGTCTGGTCCTGGTCTGACTATATTTGTGCACAGATCTGTCTCATGCACTGGTGAGCTGCAGGAAACTTTCCTCTTTGTTAAACAACAAAGTAAAGTTCTGTTCTATTTTGTTCATTACACAAACGAATATAAATAAATGATCTTAGTGAATAAATATACATCATAAATGTAGCTACTGTCTCCCTCTGAAATAATAACACATTCTTCTTCACAGTTTTGAAAACCCAGATGACATTTCAGTGTTTGCTCTTAGAGACATTAGAGCCTTTGGTATTGTTCACTTGTGAGGTCTGTGGCCTTAGACATTATGAGTTTGTTCTTTACCATAAACTTCAAGAAAAATACTTTTATCCATTAGTTCTCTTTGAAAAGGCAACTCCACCACATTAAACTGTCTCTGACTTTTTACAGAATTTTTTATTTTATTTTTAATAGTGACACATTAAAGGCTGGAAACAGAAATGACCATAAAACTATATTTATGACAATGTCAAAATGAAGCAGTGGTGGACAGAGGATAGGTCGTGCAAACATCATTTTAGTTGACCTCTGTTTGTTTGATTTTTCATTTATCCATACGGTTGTACTTTTCCATCAGTATTCGCTGTGATACCTGGAGTGTACTTTAAATAAATCACAGTAAAGCATTCTGGATCAAGTGTCTCTGTTTACAATACGAACCTCAATAGTGTGTCACAAATATATGTATAGGACCCATCTTAACCTCTCAGCAGCAATATGAAGTAAGCTACATCCTCTTTCACTGTGCACGCACTGAAAGACTGAACAGTTGGACATGTGCGTTCAAAAGTTTAGAGATTGTCAAATGATGTTCACAAAGTTATAGTGCGTTTAGAAGCATTCAGACATTTTATCACAAAATTCAATATCCCTAACTTTCTGCAAGAATTGTAGATCCACAAGTCCTGTGTCATTTGGTCTCTACATTCCACTTCTACTTTCTACTAAATCTACTTAACCCTGATGGAAAAAGGTTTTTACCCAAAATAATGAATTAAGAGTCAATATTCAAGTTTTCAAAACGACGAAAGATTAAGTTGATGATGTGAATGTTGCACATTTGAAACACAGACAGAATCTGAAAACAAATACAAAGATGCTTGTCTGCTAACTGCCTGTAACTGTTCACAAACCTCTTCTGTTTGCCCTTGTTTTATAGACCTACCATGAAATACTGGACTTGGAGGATGATAAAGAAGAAGTTATCCAACACATCTTCCGTCATCAAATGACTCAGCTGTCAATGTAAGAATCTGAGCGGGCTTTATCAATGTGCAGTTATCCAGTGGACTCTGAGATCAATGTAAGATAATCACAGACATTAACCATTCCATTTCTTCTGGACATCAGTATTTACAGTGTAAATGTAGAGTGTTGTTTGGTTCATCTTTAGAGTAGATGTATGGATTTCAACAAAAGAAACATGCACTGTCACATCTTACACAAACAAGATCAAACTACCTTGATGTTTACTGCTTAGTCAAGTTGTTATTGGGGTTCTTCTGATGATCTCTTTGTGTTTGCTTGAAACTGTGTCTTTAATGGTGTCTGGCCCATTATGTGAAAAGATTACATTCATATCCATGCAGCATATGTGGGAGAGGGAGAGGGACTGACTACATTTCATTCAATATAGAATTAGATTTGTCTTTCACATGACCTTCCCTTTGACCATGTCCTTAAAAATGAATTTGATCTTTATATGCATCTGTCCACATCAACAGCATCAGACTGAATCAGCCCCAGAGCAGCTCTTCTCTTTGTGTGACTTTGTCTTTTAAAGATTATATTGTTGTCATTTGTTAGTTTCTCAGACATCCTAAAGTCTCTTGGAGAAAAGGCTGACAAATCCAAAACATTTCATATAAATGTGACGAGAGAGGAGCTTTATCAGAGGGTCTTAAGCAGTGGTCCAGACAGAAGCAAGCCTCTCCAAAGAACCCCTTCCACTCTCTTTTATTGGAGAAAAGGCTTGGTAAAGAATTCCTCACAGGTTTGTATTCCTCATCGAGGACGTAACAAATAATGAAATCCTCTTTAGCACAATGTCTTTTCCTCCTTACAGAAATGAAGCGTGGCATTCAGTCACATTTATTTGAAGAAGATGCAGAGAAAAACAAAACCCCAAATATAGTATCACAGATTATCAGGAAAACAAATTCAAGTCTGTGCCTTTATTTATGAAATAACTTGTGCTAACAGGTAACCTCAATCCTTTTTCATCAACATTTAAAAGACTAACTAATGAAGCCTTTTCATATTCTGTGTTAGTGCCTTCACTTTGCGTTCACTTGTGAGGCTGATTCCATCCTTAATCAGATCCACCAAGGACCAGACATTTATGGATTTGACAAAGAACTGGCACAACACCATCAGCTGTTCCAGCAGCGTTTTGTTCCTGGAGACCTAAAAGAGCTACGTCACATGTTCACTGTAAAATGTAAAGCATGTTTGTGTTCATTTAACTTTATTCTTTAATATTTGATTGAATCTGATTTAAGGTGGTTCAGACTTTATTTTTCAAGCTCTCTGTCCTCACTTCAGCGAGGAGGGCTCAATGAGACGGCAGAAGGAATACTAAATAATAAACTTTCTGCACGACTTCTTGCAGAAGCTGGAAGACCAAGGTTTGTATCTTTGTCTTCTGCTCCTTTTCTTTGACGTATTAATCGTGTCAAATGCAGAAACCGTAAAGATGTGGCATCATTCTTTTGCCAGCACTGTAGTTGAAAGTTGATTCTTTTTACAGGGACCGAAGATGAGGAAGGAGGAAGAGCTTGATCCAATGCTTTTCTCGATGGATTTCAGGCCAGACACATGTTCCATTGGTAGAGACGGAACGAAAAGAGACTAAATAACAGTAAACTTTGACCATGACTGCGACTCACGATATGAACAACACACTCTGTTTTCCAATCGTCGATGCTCTACTGCCATTACATTACCCATAATGCACTTAAACACTTCACACAGGCAGTCCAAGGGGTTTGACTTTAGTCGTCACTAGAAACATTAACAATCTCAACAAAGATTCAATAGAGTTAAACATTAAGATTACTGTTTCTCTTTCATTTAAACTAGTTTTCAGATCACATTAACCTCAAAGATGAACGTCTCATTGTTTCTAATCATTTCCTCACAGTTAACTGTATTATTTGGAGTTTGGGCTGTTCTGTTCAAAAGACAAATGCAGGAGATGATCCAAGTTTCTCTGTTTGGGATGGACAGCTGTACACGTCGATAAAAGAATCTGTAAAAGACAAGTTGTAAATGTTTTCTTGTTTGCTTTAATAAAAATAAATAAAACTTTTGTAATAGTTTAATTCTAATGTAACCAGACAAGACCTCATTTCCATATTCTCTACACATTAGGTAAAGGTCCCGGTGTTTGTGGCTCTTAAATTTGGAGCCAACAATAGCTCTAGTCCAGCATGCTGCTCTTCAGTCAGGGAAGATCAAATTCCAGGACCACAATTATTCCTCCATCGTCTGTATTCAACAGTAACCTCCAGTCGATGTCTGGCTCATGAATATCCTGACAATTAAAAACAGAGGACACTAGAACTGCTCTGGTCTCAATATTTAGAGCATAAACATGTACTTGTTTTACCTGAAGGTTCTCTGGCTGCTTTGTTGGATTTGACATCATTCCTAAGAACCACATCTGGTTTGGAGTTTTATTTGCTTCTGTTCTCAGAGGTCTTTACAACCTTCTACAAAGGCCTGTACACACATGTTGACTCTTTAAAGAAAGGTTTGAGACTTACCTTGAGGGTATACCATGTTGCTCAGTGGCTTTTCTGAAGGCAGCAAATGCAGTTGAAGCACGATAGTTGTTTGCTCCTTCCAAACACGTCACCTGTATGACAATATGTCCACTGTCCTGAGATCACATTACAGACATTAGCTGAATGCTCCAAGACTATCCAGCACTCTTTTATGGAGGGCAAGATATTTTTAAGTTTACCTTCCTTGAGTACCCATCCACTGCCCCAAAAATAACTATATTGTACCTGTCGGGAAGATAATAAAATAAAATCTAAAACACACACAAATAATTCGTATCATAAACAGGTTTAGTGTGGACCTGATGAGTTTGTGATGTGTGTCCACATGCCACAGTGACAGAGGGCCTCTGACTGAGTACTTTCTTCACACAACACAGCCCAAACTTGTCAGTGGAGAGAAAACCCCAAGAGAGTCCACTCGATGCATTGATGCAGTCACTCTTCTCCACTGTACACGGACGCCCATGGACACAAGTCTTCCTTTGACAAACCGAGACCCGGCTGTAGGCATTTCATTCTTTATCCGTTGGACTGCATCATCGAGCTCCTCATCAGTAACAGCACTGTACCTCTGTCGAGCAGAGAGCCCAAACTCACTCATCCGTCTGTGAACACTTCTGACTGAAACACCGAGGAACTCTGAAATACAATCTGCAGATAAATTCATGTCCAATAACTCCATCAGCCTTTCTTTGTCAATGTTGACCCTAGGACGGCCCATCTGTCCAACTACAGTGTCAAGGGATCAGGGGGCGGGATTACTGTAAAAGTGACCAATCACAGGAGGCTCAGTGCCACCGGTAGTTCCCGCCCCCAATCCGCCAAAAGTCTTTCTAGAACCGATAATGTGCGCGTGGAGAGTTCACATCTGCTCAAGGGAATTGAAATCATTGTCTCGTGTCGACTATTGTCGTGATTCTGACTCCAAACCGGATCGTCTACAGTCTCTGTCTCTGTGTGGACACTGCGCTCACAGCAGACGTCTTTGTCCGCCTCCCGCTGCAGAGTCTCAGTCTCGTCTGGGACGACGCCTGCAACAATCCAGGTTTGTCCGTGTCTTTGTCTGTTTGTGAGTGTGACCACATTTTAAAAGTGTTTTAGAGGCTTTGCTGCAGAAAAGTGTAAATGTAGTCAACGAAGAAAGTGTCGGAGCTAATCCCGTCTTCACTAGCGTTACACGTCTCTGGAGTAATCCATGTTCAAAAGGACTACATCTGCAGAGTTTGAGCTGCTTTGAAAAACAGCAGCGAGCTCATAAACTGGCGACAGGCTCAAGCCACAACCACGAGGCGCTTGGCCACTTTTAAAATGTCCGCCATTGTTTTAGCCTCTACGAAAACAGTCCGGACACTTTTGTAAAAACGGACAGGGTTTGTCTGAAACTGTCCGCTCGGACTTTGTCCACGTGTCCTAATGTTTCTGACTTTACTCAACAGGTCAGAGGAAAGTAGGATATTATTGTTATTCAAAATGCACACACATAAATAAAATAGAACAAGTGTTTTTAAAGCTGCAGGACATGTTTGAACATTTGATCGAAGCTGTAAATCGTTAATTATGAGCTCATTTATACAAACTATGTGTTTGGTATGTTACAGTTAGCTTAGCCACATAGCCAGACTAATAAATCGAGCACCGAGTGATTTTTATTAAACCCAATAGATTACATAGTTAGTGTGCTGGAGTTAGTTTGCACATTAAGCAGAAATAAAGCAGTGTAAAACATGACTCTATTGTGGTCTCTGTTTAATGCCACCTCCTTTTTGATGCATTTTTAATCACAGGTCAGGTCACTTTCAAAAAGACAATATTCAAATACAAAGGGTTCTTAAAGTTTACTGCAGTTTTATGATATAAATCTTTCAATGGCAGTTTATTTACACAATGTGCTCTACTTGGTTCAAACACTTCTCTATATTTACCAGAAGAGGGCGACAAAGACTTTATTTATAACTCCATGTATCAGTGTTGTTCTGGGGCTGTAACTCTAGTCCTACCAACAAGTCATCCCTTGTTGAATTTGTCCTCGACGTCTCTTTCCTTTTTATTTGGCAGTAGTCGACAGGAAACAGGGGGAGACAGCGAGGGGAGTGACACTGGGCAAATGAACCGAGCAAGACCCCCGTCTACATTGGACTTTTCACTCCGTTTTATTTTGTTTCATTTTTCACAGTGTTCTTAGTCCAGATGAGTGAGCACGGCCCGTCTAGTCTTTTCAGACTTATTTACAAGACCTTCTCTCGGTGGGACATGTTTGTAGAAAGTCTCCAAAAGGCTTCCAGAACCAATGAGCCTCTGTCAGCTCCTCTTAATGTGGAGGAGCAGCTGCTGTTCTCTGGGCTTGTCCTGGTGACTGTCTCTAAAGGAGTGCTTATTGTTTTTGTCTTTTGTATTTAAGATGTCTTTTTGGTCGTAGACCATAAGAGATTGGGAACAAAGACCAGTAAATTAAGAACCTTACCGTGGGACTCATCTACGTCTTCACCATAACAAACCAGTACATCCAGGGCTTGCAGAAATTAAAATGCCTTGTACTCTTTCAGACAGGTAGTCTTTAGTGGCCCGACATGCAATTAACTAAACCAGATAACAGTTTTATTATTGATGAAGGTTGCGTTTTTTAAATTTATTTTTTTCATCCACGACACGCAGACGGAGGAGGGTGGGGGTATAATATTCTCATTACATTTTAGTAACTTTTGTGTACAATATACTCGACATGTTGCTAAATAATGGGTTATTTTTTAACATGTTTGTGAAGGTTCTGCAAGGTTAAAGCAAAGGAATCTGAATAAGGTTTTTAACGTGAAGATGTTTCTTCTCTTATCCCAAGAGCCTATATATATATATTTTTTTTCTGCTTAGTTCAACTGGTTGACCCCAAGTTGGTGAGATGTTGAGAAATTGTGTTAATGTGATCTTTTTCTCACTTTTACATTTGTCTCCTACAGAGAAATAAGGGATCCTTGGTCAGAAGCAAACTCTAATTAAATAAAGAAGCTGACGACAGCCACTGCTTATATAATGCACATGTGCGACCAGTGTGGGAACAAGTTTACCACTGTTCAGTGTCTCAAAAGACACCAGCTCACCCACACTGGAGAGAAGCCTTACAGCTGTGACCTGTGTGGGAGAAAGTTTACCACTGTGCAGGGTCTCAAAAGACACAAGTGCATCCACACTGGAGTGAAGCCTTACAGCTGTGACCAGTGCGGGAAGACATTTTCACAAGCAGGTAATTTAAAACAACACCAGCGCATCCATACTGGAGAGAAGCCTTACAGCTGTGACCAGTGTGGGAAGACATTTTCACATTCAGGTCATTTCAAAAAACACCAGCGCATCCACACTGGAGAGAAGCCTTATAGCTGTGACCTGTGTGGGAAGACATTTTCACAGGCAGGTAGTTTAAAACTGCACCAGGTCATCCACACTGGAGAGAAGCCTTACAGCTGTGACCAGTGTGGGAAGACATTTTCACGATCAGGTAATTTAAAACAACACCAGCGCATCCACACTGGAGAGAAGCCTTACAGCTGTGACCTGTGTGGGAAGACATTTTCACATTCAGGTCATTTCAAAGAACACCAGCGCATCCACACTGGAGAGAAGCCTTACAGCTGTGACCTGTGTGTTCACAGGCAGGTAGTTTAAAACTACACCAGCGCATCCACACTGGAGAGAAGCCCTACAGCTGTGACCAGTGTGGGAAGAGATTTTCACGGGCAGGTCATTTAGAACAACACCAGCTCATCCACACTGGACACAGACCATATTCTTGTGACCGTTGTGGAAAAACATTTAGAAGTTCAAGTTCTTTTAGGACACATTACTCTGAACACACTCAAGAGTTGAGCATACCATGTGAGCTGTGTGGAGAGATATTTTACTCTAAATTGACTTCTTCTCGACACCTAAAGCAACACGCTGAGGTGGAAATGGGGAAGTGTGGACCATAATGAGACTCTGCATTCTTAAGTTTTTATAGGTGTACATTATGCCCGCCTCTCAGCTCCAGGGTCTTGGATGGACGTGTAATGAGCTGAAGTGTCAGTCATAGATGTGAATAGGTTTATGTGTATATGCAAATAAGTGTACAGGACTGAACAATGATTAGATGTAGTGCAAAGTGATGTCTTTGTCTAGTTTGGATTAGCATGGTACAATAGGAGATACAGCTAAAGACATTAAGTCATAAGTGTGTGTGGATAAGCATATGAACTGGAGCAGGAGTGACTTACAAGTGAGGAAAATAAATAGAAGCAATTTTAACAACACAAGGTAACATAAAGCATAAGTGCACTAAAAACTAGTCAGTTGCAACCCAGCACATTATCCACAGCTAAAAATAATAATTATAATAATTTTGTTTAAACACAGTAGGAATCAATGGAAAGGAAGTAGACTTCAGTGTTTGTCAGTCAGGTATTGATGGAAGATGTGTTTTCAGGCGTATTTTAAAGATGGCTACAGAACCTGCTGATCTTGTCGCAGCATTAGATCATTCCACCAAATGGAACAGATCCAGAGAAAGTACGTGAGAGTGATTTTATTTTTTTCGTTTTTGGGATGGTACCACCAGACTTTGTTCATTTGCAGAGTGCAGGGATCTGGTAGAACATAGATCTGTATCAGTGAGTAAGATATGAGGGGGCGGAGTTTCAACCAGGAGCCAGTGTAACTAATGAAGAGAGGAGTTGTGCGCTGCATTCTGGATCAGCTGCAGAGGTTTGGTTGTGCAGCAGGAGTCCAGCCAGAAGAGCATTGCAATAATCCAGTTTGGACAAGACAAGAGCCTGGACTAGGATTTGTGTAGAGTGCTCTGATAGACATGTTTAACCCGCTCCTGAAGAACTGGGATGGACAGCGCTGTATAAAGTTCAGGATCTGTGTGAGAACAGCTCTCAGCATTTCAAATGTGCTCGAGCCTCGTACAGAGTAATGAACAACAAAAGGCTGTAGGGATACAACAATACAGTCGCTCCACGGTTCAATACGTATCATTTTTTTTTATGCTCACTGTTTTCGGTTTCAGTACAATTTATGGAGCCAATATTATTTCATTTTATTTTAAACTAGATGTAGTCATTGTAGAGGATTTTAAAGACAATGTGCATTTTCAAAACTGTCTTCATTTTACTACTAAAGCATATAACACAAAAGGACATTTAACTTTTGAAGTAAACATGAATTAAATGCTAGGTGCAGTAGGGGAGGTTGGTGGTTCGATTCCCTTTCTCCCCACAGTTCATACTGTCGTTGTGTTCTTGGGTAAGACAGTTAACCCCCCCCCCCCTGCCTCCAGTGGTGTTCCAGCTGTAACACTGGTGAATAGAAGCTAAATGTAAGCCAAATAATAAATGTGTGGTCTAATGATTTATATAATCATATACTGTATATAACTATTTTATTGTTGCGCACAAAAAACATCCAGTCAAAACATTTCCAAACCAACATTTATGTGAGGACCTGGTATAATTCTCAAAAGACTGGATTTCAAACAGACTCAGGTTTGATTAAAGCTCAGTGTCTGAGCTGATGTCCAGCCTCAGAGGGACTCTCGTTCTGAACAGACCAGACTTTTACAGCGGGACATTACAGCACAAGTGGATTCAATAGCTTCAAGATAAACAAATGGATTTTCTCCAAATCTCTTTTTCCACTTATTTTTTATTTTATTTTATATTTTGTATGTAAAAAAAAAAAATAAAAATAAGGATTTTTTTCAATAGCTTTCAGGTCATGTGACCTAGTCACTTCCACTCACCCTGTATTCAGAACTAGCCTAGTACCATGCACATGTACAAAAAAAAAACTTGTTTTCTACTGATTTAGTTTGGTTTTAGGCACTGCTTGCTTTGTTTTCTATCACACCAACACAATGCATGTGTTTATTTACAAGATTCTTAAGCCTTATATAATCTTTTATAATTACATTTTATTGTACCCAATTGTTTAAGTCACACATTTAACAAATAAAAGTTGTCAGGTCACAGTCGCAGCTGAGGATAAGAGCTGATGAAATGTGGAAACAGGAAGTGGAATGTCAAGTTCTTGTTCTTTACAGATGTATAATAACTTCAGGTTTAAATGTAAAGAGATTTTTGAGTTTACAGTTCCTGTCGTCTAAAATAAATATGTCCAACACTTCACTTTGTTAATTTGACAAATAAAAATAAATGTCTGAAAAAACATTAATAGATGTTCTTTTTTCTTTAACAACACAACAGAAACAACAGAAAACAGAAAAAAGCATAAGTGCACCAAAAACTAGTCACTTACAACCCAGCACAGTTTACACAGCTAAAGAAAGGAAAGATTAATTTTTTTAAAGAGAAGGAATCGATCGACAGGAAGTAGAAGTCAGTGTTTGTCAGTGTTTGTCAGTGTTTGTCAGTCAGGTGTTGATGGAAGAGTGTGTTTTCAGTTTTTTAAAGATGGCTACAGAATCTTGTAGCAGCAGTAGATCATAGCACCAAAGTGAAAGACTTTAAACCATGTACCATTTGGATGCATTTTAATAAGAAACATAAAGGCAGAATGTAGAATTTATAAAGTCAAAATAACTAGCTTTAATCTTTTTTTGGTATATATTTTAAGTGTGGTTTTATTTTGGACAGTTTATATAAAATGTTCAATACACATGTTTGGGCTTAGTACTGTCTGGTAGTTTGACCTTTTTTATTCATAATGTCAATTTTAAAGTGTATTTGATTACATTACAGGTGAATCAGCTTCACAGAAGGTGAAAGCAGAGCGTTCGGACCATCAGTCTGTGATAGGTGCAGTAGCAGCTCCTGCAGAGGGCTCTCTGTCGCCAGTTCGCAGCGCCAGTCTGGCCCCACTCTTCAATAGCAAGGCATGAGCTGCATATGTGCTTATGGACATGAATGAAACAATAGATTATGACAAAGTAAAGAAGGCAGTGCTGGAGAAGTTTGAAATAAGTGCAGAGACCTACAGGATGTGGTTCCGGTCCACAGGCGTGAAGGAGGATGAGACGCCCAGGGAGCTGCAGTCTCACCTGAGGGATCTATATGACAAGTGGATGATGCCGAGGGAGAAAACAAGAGAGCAGATTGGGGATGCTATTGTACTGGAGCAATTTTTGAGAGTGTTGGACACAGGCCTACGCACCTGGATTAAGGAGCGCAACCCATCAACATCAGGAGAAGCTGCAGAGTTGGCAGAGGCTTTTTGTCAGCATGGCGCCCTTTAAAGGCTCTGTCTCCTTTAAGGCTATTTCAACTCCTCCTTCAGTGAGTAAACCTGGGGGCGGGCGTGGGTACAATAATAAAGTCCCTAGACCTCCGTTCACAAATGACACTGGCCTTAGGTTCAGAGAGTTAAAGCACAAAGGCCCTGTAATATGTGGCTCATGTGGTCGGACTGGTCACATTAGAGCAGAGTGCCCAGAGCAGCAGGTCAGCAAGACCTACCTGTGTTTGGCCCCACAACCTCAAGGTGTCTTAGAAGAAGGGGCACCACCAATTATTGATGAAGGAAGAACTGTGTGTGTTATCATCGATAACAAACCACATGTTGCCCTTTTAGACTCGGGAGTAGCCCTCATTAGAGAAGACTGTCTGCCCAGAGATGTCACTTTTCAGTGAAGGTGAAAGTGTGCTGTGTTCATGGGGACAATGTGGACTATCCTATTGATAATGAGAACAGTCAAGATGAGGGTCAGCAATATTTACTCCGTGGGAGTGATGTATCAGGTGATATTGTGGTGGGACTAATCTCGAGCTGATCGCTCAGGTCAGTGATAAAGGCATGAGTATGCCTTTGGAGAGTATGACCATTTTCACCAGGTCCAGCTACAAGCAGAGGGCGGGGGCTGAGTCTGAGTATGAATGGGATTTGCCTTTTGTAAATTGTGATGTGCCAGAAAGTGAGAGTGGGAGGAAGGGTTCAAAAAAGAGTAAAGGTCAGAAGAGAAACAAAAAATTAAGGGTACAAAAATGGTTGAGTCCGTTCCAGCTCCAATCTCTGAAGAGCTAACATTAATCCCCAGTGGTCAGGCTAAACTGCAGTGTGAGGACCCCTCGTTGGCTCTCTTATTTGCTAAATGTGTTCCCAGTGACGCGCAGGTCACAGACAGAGTGAGAGAAGTGTTTAAGATCAACAGCTGTACAGATGCAGCAAAGTGGGGGATCAGTTGGTAGTTCCAAAGGGCTTAAGACCAACAGTGTTAAATCTGGCTCATTCGGTTCCCTGGGCAGGACATTTGGGCCATTTTAAGACATTTTCTAGAATGGCACCCTGTTTTTTTCTGGCCATTACAATTTTCTGACACAGTCCAGTATTGTAAATCCTGTTCTCAGTGCCAATTAACTGCTCCTAGTAAGAGGTCTGATCAGGTGCCTCTTATTTCAATGCCAATTATAGACACTCCTTTTTCTCGCATTGCGATGGATATTGTGGGCCACTTGAGAAAAGCAGTGCGGGTCACAAATATATTCTAGTGATTTGTGACTATGCCACTAAATATCCTGAAGCTTTTCTTCTCTGGAAAATGAAGCCTTGTCAGATTGTTAATTGCCTGTTCTCCAGAGTGGGCATTCCCAGGGAAATAATAACAGACCAGGAGACAAACTTTACCTCTACACTGCTCAGAGAGGTGTACAAACTATTGGGGATTAAAGGGATCAAAACTACTCCCTATCACCCACAAACGGACAGACTTGTGGAGCGCTTTAATAAGACACTAAAGTCAATGTTAAAAAAGTTTGTTGAGGACTCGGGGGCTGACTGGGACCAATGGCTCCCCTTTTTGCTATTTGCGTATAAGAAGGTGCCACAGGCCTCTACGGGTTTTTCCCCTTTCCAGCTACTCTATGGTCATGGGGTACGTGGTCCTCTGGATGTGCTTAAGGAAGCTTGGGAGGCTCCTAACCCTGAAGGACCATGCAGTGTTTTGTCCTATGTTTTAAAAATGAGAGACAAATTAGAACAGTTTCAGCAGTTGGCAAATAGTCACTTTGGTCAGGTCCAGCACAAACAAAAGTTGAACT